>JAVCKS010020433.1:0-11116 GCA_032273685.1 Pteraster tesselatus | reverse complement strand
ACGGTCGCAGCTCACATGTAGCTTGATTCTAAAAAGCCCGGCAGTCACTGAGACTGTTCTGCGTCGTCGCAAGGTCGACCTGGAGGCGGCTGACTATAAGGCCCTGTTCATATTTCATGCAAATGCGACTATACGGAACGAATTTCACGTGAAAATGACGTCATGACTGATATTCGCTGCGAATTATTGGCACGAGCTGAACACTTTTCAACGTTTGTAAATAATTCGAATTTATGACGCCATTTTCCCATCGCATTTTGCATTCGCATGAAGTATGACTGGCCGGCCTCATGGTCGTTATTTTGATGGCTCTATCTTAACAGAATAATGCAGTTATCATTATGAATCAACGCCATTGCCCGTTGTCCCGCACATACCCCTACAATTATATAATTATTATAGCATTGCCTCTAGTTCCTTGAGAGAAATCGGTCGTATATATCATATACCCGGTATGTAGCTCAATGAGTGACCTATACCACACAATTTCCTATCTTGTAACTACTTTCACTCCATCACCTGCCCTTTCCCTTTCCGCATCTTACACATGTCATCCATACAGCATTCCTTATTGCATAAGATATCTAGCCCGGGAAGATAATAAGCATTGGCTCTACGGAATTCCTGACCGGCACGTGCTGCACTTGTGATGTGTACAGACTGCAGAATGCCAATGTGTGTATAAATAGGCAAAGTAGTCGTATACCAGTAGTTAGTGCGTAAAAGACGACTATGATAATGTCAGCTAGTGTATTCATTATAACGTACGATAGTGAACTGTTAACCGCCCTTATGCCTTGCTACATTTTTTTCTCTGTCGGAATAAATACGATTATGCTGTGTCACTGACAGGATGATGAATTAGCTGAGTATATTTTAACATGATGACTTTGTTTGGTGAGTCCAGCGCAACGAGCTCTTTAGTACTGGGATACGATCTTGGCCAACCAATCTAGCTTGGCACACAAGAATGCACATAATGATGAGCAGTCAGGGCCCGTATTATATCGATCGCACTCTACATGGCAGCCCGAACGCGACCGTAGGTGAACATTATACTCAGATGACGACACGCACGTACACCGCATCCTTAGTACATCCCGAACGTATAGACAATCGAGGGACACTATATACGACTCTATAATTTCTGCATATTATTAAATGTGTTTACCAGCCCAGTTGAATTATACACAGCTTGATTGCACTGTACTACTACAACAAGGCATTGGCAATATCAATCACGCGCCATGCTATTTTCCCTATCGTAGAGCCTACAGGCGACAACTTGTAGCTCTAACACACGTGCTTGGATTGGAATAGACACCGTGGCTACGAGTATTATATCAGACAATGCTACCGTATCGGTTCCTTCCTCAATGGCTGTGCTGCATCAATTCTCCTGCTGTGGTATAGTTGGCAGCGGGTAGGGGTTATGTATAGAGTGAACCGCACAAACGGAACCCGGACGACCGGAGTGACTGTACACAAACCGGGGAAGTTAGTTAGATGGGCGTGCGGTCTCATTATCCACCACAAGTAAGTACGTAATACGCATTGAACTTGTATAAACGATCAAGAACTGTGTTTCATTCTCGGAAGGTTGATATTTGTTACAATGTTGTACCATGCACCTGTCTATATTGTACACATGATTGTTTTATTATGTACTAGCGGTTATAACCCCGGCGCCGCCCGGGTTATTATAAAACACATCCGTGTTCCTTTTCCCCCTTTTTTTGTATTCAGAACCACCCCGAGTGATTCTGAATATATATGGTGTTGGGGGTCTATGTTATGGTTTCTGAGTTCAGAGCATTCATACATTTAAACGGTTTGCCCTTAGACGATTACGTTATACGTGGCAGCTTTAGGGGAGGGGAAGAGGGAGTGGTATCCGGCCCTTAGGCACGAAAGGCATTGTGCCTAATATAGGGCCTACGAAAAACTTTGGGCCTACGAAAATAATGGGGGCCTAAAAACGCTGGACGTGTGTGTGTAGTCATCTAAAGCAAGCATGCCGTAAATTGAAATGCGTAATCCCTCCGATCCTAGTTTTGGGGGCCTACTGCAAGTCTCCCTCCTCCTAGCCTCGGCCTCGGGCCCACGAAGGTGTTAATACGGGCCTGGATGGCATTCAGGATGCTTAAACAACAAGCGCAAGCTCTGGATACGCCTCTTTGCTCAAAAGCGCCAATGTAATGACTTCGAATATAAATGAACGGTTTTGATTGGCAGTTTTCTACATAATATGTTTATTTTTATAAACATGGTTCACACTAAAAGTGCAAAATGTAAATTATTAAGTCTCTTAGATATAACGCTACTGACCTACTAAAAATGACCTACAAATCTTTACTATTGATGAAATTATTGTTATCTTGTGAAATATTTCATATGTAGAATAGAGATATAATTACAAGGTTTGTATTTCCGTCGCTGATTTTTTTCTATCAGTGAGGAACTAAAGCAATTATTTTACCAAACTCGTATTCATGCGCCGAAATCAGAGACTATACGAAACATAGTACCATACGTCGAGTGTCCGGATTTTATCCCTATTTGATGATCGCCGGTCGACCTTGCGAGAAACATCTGTGCGTTTTTGCCTGATTCCGTTGACGCTGAAGATACGAACAAACTTGAGCGAGAACGCAACCAGGCTGGCCGAAGGTAACAATTAGACTGTGCCCAATTTGTTACCGCTGTACATTCCAGTAAACATCAGCATAATTATAGCGTGTGCGAATGCAATAATGTCGAAACCGGAATGAGACTGGGCGAATTGTATATACCTGAAATGTATGGAGGCCTACGTGTATCTTATCTTGAACAATATTTTGTGTTTTTTTGGCAACCAAGTAAGCAAGTAAGTATTCAGGTAGTATGCTATTTCAATGCTAATTACTAACGTAGCCGATTCAACCTAGTGATCCAATCTTACACGAAAATATTTACCACACGCACCGACGCGATACGTCATTTTGCCATGAATATACACGCTAATTTCCACTTGACCGACGTCACACAAACAGCAGCCCTCGTACGTTGTGATGAGTATAAGTAAGCTGAAAGTCATTCTAAGCGAGTATATCAATGTTACTGTGCCAATCGCGATGTTTTTGGGGGGTACCGCATCATACCTGAAAAAATACCGTGATTACGCACAGATCAAACTCGTTCGTTTAATGTTAATGAACCCACAACCAACATGGAGCAAAACACCAACGAGGGGAGAATTAAGAAAGAGACGCTCCACGACAAGAAAAAAAACCCTCAGAACTCAGCCTACCGAGTGGACAATCGGTACAAGAGACAGCGGGCGAGGACAGCGTAAAAAGCGAACATAACAGGCAAGGACGACGGCAGATGTCTCTCACAATTCACGCCAAGAAGCCAGCCAAGCCCACGGGAAAGGCAACAACAAGCATAAAGTATTGACGTCATTGATGCCAGGTGGGTTCTAATTAGAAGCAATTAAAGTACTCGATCATAATTTGTTTTTAATTAGTAGTGTAAATAAGAGTTCAGAAGTAGTCCAGGTACTGTTCACTTACAGCAGACGCGTTGTAAAGATTATAATGCTCTGACGTCATTGATGCCAGATGGGTTCTAATTAGAAGCAATCAAACTACGCAACCATAACCGGGTACCACATTTAGTCATTTACACCAGGTTGCAGAATGTTTCAATGAGGCGAGCACCAGAGCCTTGCTCCAATCTTCGTGGCGTTGTAATCTTCCCATTGCCTTAAATATATACAGGGGCCTACATGTATAGTCGGTTGTATAAAAGGAAACATGCACGTGTATATGTAGGAGCACCCGTGAATGGACGTCTTTAAATCCGGCCTGATCGAAATCTTATGTGCGTTGGGTGCGGGCATAAATTCAAATATCAAAATTCAAAACATCAAAGCTCATTCACCAGTAATTAGCTTCGCTGACCGGGTAACATCCGTTCGAGCATGTATGCGCGGATATTGTGTTAATTAATATAATTATAAAACCAATTTCTCATGCCAATGTTGTGATTTGAATTTATACAGTCGCCAATTGTATTTCAACCTAAATTTGTATCTGTACCTTAAGTGTTGGGCAATAATACCAGTTTATTTTTTATTCAGTTGCATTATATTTGGGATGTGATTAGTTTTCTTTTTCTGAGACTACGAGACAGGTAATTTAAGTTTATTGAAATCGTGCATCTCTAAAATATATAAAACTACTAGAATATTTGATAGGACCTACATGATTAACATTATGATTCATTACCTGTGTTGATTTATACTTTCATGTTTACAGCACGAATAGAAGTGAATAACATGAGCGGGAAGAGATGATTAGTATACTGAACAAATATCTCGTAAGCACAGCAATACTAATAGAACTGACACATTATACATATAAATGCGTTTCGATGATAAGACTGGTGTAAACATGGTTTTCTAAAGATGTGAAATTCGATACGAAATCATTTTCAAAGCTGCCTAGTTTATTATTATGTGCGATTTCCCTGTGGATAACTCAAAAAAAAACTGCGCTTTTAACTGAAGTTTGTTGACGCGGTTTTTAACCAACTACAACATGGTATGTCTGATGTTTGATATATACTTTATGTGATGTTTGATGTTTGATATGTGATATGTGATGTCCCTTCAGGGCCACCATAACATGGACTATTCGTCCCCGCGCGGTAGTGTAGGAACATGATATGACTGTAGCCCCCACAAAACAAATTAAACAACCATAACCTTCTTTAATATTACTCAAATCGATTCAACTTTACTCAACATCTCCGTCTCAAAGAGATCTTTAATCTGACTCCAACATCAAAGCAATCGGAAATGTTCGGGCGGTAAAAGTATTAGGAGTCAGGGGAGAGAAAGTTGTCATGCTGTAACTAATTTACATATGACCCCAGGTCAGTGAAATCGTCAGCGTATGAATAAACCATAACTTCCTAGTATACACGATGTTACCCATATACTAACTTTACGGTAGTGTTCTTCAGGAAGTCACTTTCATTAAAACCTAAGTATTTTGTAAGACTTATTTTGTTTGTCTGTTGAATGTTGAAAAAATTGGTGAACATCAAAGTAATAATTATGTCAGACTTACTTACTTATGACTGCCGAATCGGCAGGCCCCCTCGAGGGATCAAAACCAGGACCCACCCTGCTGACTGCGATGTTTTCCCCAAAGAGGCTTACCAATACATATACTGGTATTACAGCTTAGTCCAGTCGTCCGGTTAGTTTATTTGGACATAAAAATAAAACATTATTTTTGGGGAAAAGCCAATGGGTAATACTAATACCACTTTGCTAGATTCGAGCACACCACCTTTGGTTATAAGGCTACTTTACCCATACGTTGCTTCACAGAAACCCGCTGCAGAATATACTATACTTACCCCTTCCCTCTGCAGCCTTACTTGCTGTTTTGATCATGCAAAAGGGAAAGGTTGTATTTCTTTAAGGTTTTGCAAAATCCAGTGTGTGAGTTTGAAGTTTCATTTAAGGAATTTTATGTTGTTTTATATCAGGAACCAGACAGCTTTTCAGCCTTGAAAAAATGAAAACTATATGGGAAAAATCAAGCTAATATACTGCAATACTGCAATTACGGTAACTGTTTTGTACGGTATCTACAGTATTTGGATTCGGGAAATACGGTAACAAGTGAAAGACATAAACGCAAATAAAGAAAATGTTTGTGAGAAAAATTAACGTACAGTTATTTGGGGGTGTTGTTGGCAATAGGGGAAGTACGGTACTTAGGTTACAATCATCAATCAAAATGATTCAGTTATCTAAGACGGGAAAAATATGTTTTTATAAACCACACACACGTTTCCCCATCTAGTACAGTTTGGATATGCTGACCGCTGATGGGTATGTATCGTGAGAGAATTAACAATTGTGAATGGTGGGAGGAAAACCACAGGACTGGGGAAAACCCACGAAGTCAAGCAGGGGCCGAAAACCTAGCTGGCATGTCAGCCCCTGGATGCGAGCCTGAAACCTTTAGTCGTGAAGGCAAGGAAAGTATTGCTGCGCCATCTGACTCCCCACTTATCTATTCGCCTAATAGTACAGTACTTGTTTTCTTGTTTACTTTTTGCTTTACAAACGGCGCAGTCTTTACTAACTAAATTATTAGTGGAACTAATTCTGGTTTAGGAGTATATCCCCCAAATGATGTAAAGGCGATTAATAGACAACGGAGTTATACGGTCGAGAAAGTACGCCTAACTTACGTTTTTGAACAATCGTTTTCAGACAAAACGACGGAATGAAATGTCATAATTTAACCAAATGAATATGATGGTTCATTTGGTGTTATGCGAACGAATAAGGTGAAGAAACGTCGTTGACAAAGATTTTATGTCGAATATAATATTCGGATGACAGAATGGATGGCGAACGTCTCGACAAAAATTCCACAATTGGCCATCACTACAGATTGACTTTCGACTGTGGTTACGTTTACAAATTAGCTCATTAATTAACTTAACTTATTCTCTATAATCACATGTTCAATTGTATGTCAATAAATGAGTAATCGTTGTAAAATTTATCTAAAATATTATCTGTTAATCGATATATAGTTCCAGTTGTAGTTATTTTAGGTAATGTACAGTTTATTTATCAAAGCCAATTTGCCGATATTTTAATTGAACTGCATTTATACCACGATACACAAATTCAAAAACGATATTTTAATATAAGAATAAACTAAATGGCCACTCGGTAGAGTGCATAGCTCCACCAATCAAATAGTCACGGTGGCATCGTCACAATACTGCGGTTTTACATTTGTGTGAAGCAACATCTAAACGTATCGTCATAACGCCCCCAAATTTTAAATCACTTTCAGAACTCGTCATAAAATTGTATCTCAGTCATCATTAGTTTTCTACTTATGTCTTCTACAGGCAGAGACGCAGACACGGGTAATTACATTACCTCCATCCAACTTCGTTGGTGGAGCTAACTATTACGGTTGTATATTCTGTATGCTGTGTTCAAAAACCAGTTACATTTATCGATTTACCCAACATCGCTAAAACGCTTGCACTGTAGAATGCTGAAAGTCGTTGGTTCGATGACAGCCCGAGTTGCTAGTTTACCGTACTGTACCGTGCTTTGTAAATCGAGTCGCAACATGATCGGTGCTCGAAACATCAGGTGAGGCGCAGTAGACAGTTTAACGTTACTACTCGTCGATATATTCTAGCAATTGTCTATTGGACGCAGTGACGGCCCGTGCATTTAAGATCTCGTGCAAATGCTCAAGTATAGATGATATGTGTGCATGATACTGATAGAACAAACAATTAAAATTAAAATTACATAACTTAAAGATTTTCACATTAGAGGCTTTAGAGCCGATCACAAAATAGAAATGTCGCATGTTTTGGTTTTTATAAAGCCGACCATGATACCACTCAGACTATTAAGCCATCAATCGCTTAAAAATAATCTTCTCCATCCATTAGCAACATCATTCGGTGCGGCCTACATGAGATACACGCGTGATGCTATTCGTGTACTGGGGCACAGTGGTCTAAGACGAAGGTTAAAAGAGGGAAACTCTGGTTTCAAATCCACAGGTGCAGCTTTTTCGGCCAGTGGTAGTACATGGAAAGTCCTTACGAATTTGAAGACAGACCGGTTCTTTGTAAATCACCGTTCCAGCAGCTCCTGCAGCCATGCTAGGGTCAAACGTCATGCGCCCTGGTGAGGTAATTTCCAGCCTCACTTCGAGAACGACCACAAAGCTCGGTATCTCTGCACCATGGCTCTCGCATTATGTAATGAAAAAGCGACATGCAAGGTCCTGCACCACGAACTCCGAGGAGCAAGATTGAGGACATCCGCATGAGGACATCCTTACAGCGGAGTCTTGGACGACCAAGGCCAAATCTTCCTCACGAACAGAGCTGCAACCAGTAAGCCATGCTTTACTGAGGGCGACGAGTAAGCATTGCCGGTAATTGAATACTAATTCGAACCGTCATAAATAGTTAGTAGGCACCGGAGCAGAGGGAAAAGAAGGGCAAATGTTCGCCCAAGGCAGACGCTCTCCTCTGGGCATACTTGCAATCAAATCTAGGGGAACGCAGAGGCCAGTGGCGGATCCAGCCTGATTAAAATATACAAAAGGAAAAGGGGGCTAGAGCCCCCTTTTCCTTTTGTATTCCTGTATTTTAATTAGGCTGGATCCGCCACTGAAGGCTGTGACAGCAGAGGTGAATGAAGGCTGCTTCACAGTGGCAAATTGAACTATGCCAATTAGCCAGTAGTCTTAACCAGCCTCACTTCGAGAACGACGACGAAGCTCGGTGTCTGGCTGCATAACAATTCTCGCTGTATACAATGTAATTAAATAAGGAAGCAGAGCGACTTGCATGGACAGCAGAACATCATGGTCCTGCGCACCACGGCTGCACCACTGTCTCTTAGGAGCAAGCCGAAATTCCGAAGGCCTGCAAGTCGCGCTTGTGGACGACCACGAGGGGGGGGGAGCATGGGCTAGAAGGACGGTGTTTCAGTGGACGACAAAACGGAGGCGACAAGCTAAGAGCCTTGTAAACAAGTCGCTGACTCCAATGAGCTTAATAATGGCTGGGTTCGTGGCCTGTGCCCTGCCAGGAAGCGCCAAAAATGTTTAACACAAGCATCGAAAGTGGAAGGCTCTTCTAATAGCGGTAGGCCGACCGTGGGTCACTGCAGTAGAGCAGCACGCTCGACACGTATGACACGTAGATGCAGCTCTTCAGCTTGGCTGAAAGGCCCGATTGTCCCACACGCATAATGTGCCACCGTTTGAAATTATTTGTAAGGCACAATGCCATGTAAAGGACTTCAAAATTGCCAAACAAATCTTTAATTATTATAAAGATGATGATAAACACTTTAACATAATGTGATAAAACAATGACCAACAAATTGAAAAATCTCAATAGAAAATCCTCGATTTTTGTTTAATTCATTGCCATTTTGTTCGCTGTTATCTTATAAGCTGAATGTCTTAAGACGGGTGTACCCGAACGGATAAAACTGGTGCAGCGTGGAAACAACTGGCAGCTCTGGCCGGCCTACCATGTAGCTGGCATCAACATAGCTTACAACATTCTCCAAAGAAGTAACAACAAAGTTTTATGCGTTTGGTTCACGCGCCTTGGGTTCAGGCGATTATCCAACCAGCGACGCATTAAGCCCCGCCCCCTGGTAAGAAAAGCGATCCGCGGGGAAATCTGTTTGTGTACACCCGTCTCTACCGTCCTCCCCCTCCCCCTACCGTCGTCCCCTCCCTCTACCGTCGTCCCCCTCCTGTAGAGTGTGCAGAGTGGAGTTTTCGCGCAGCTAGCCAGGCTTATAATGGCGCGGTCCATTCAATGGGCTAATCAACATAATAGTAAAGATAATAGCCGCACTATAGTCAATATGTAACAATAACCGGGAATAGAATAAACAGCACTATATTTACACCAGTTAAAGTTATTTAATCATGTTGGCATGGTAAACGCATAATTGTACACAGTTTATTTTCTTAATAATTATTCGCTCTTCTGTTTCCCTTTTATGACTATTCTTGTCCCCCCCTGCTTATTACTGCTTCTGAATTGTTCTGCGATTGGTTTCTCAATATGTCTGTGTCTAATGTCTGATTGATATCCATTGATGCGTTGTCTAAGTGTTTGTCCTGTTTGACCTATGCATAATGTGTTAGGGCATAGTCCAGAAGAATTAATGGCGTATGGATTGCTCGAGGAACATGTGTATGTATGTGCCAGAGCTGGTGATGGTTCGGTTGAACATTGGGACCTTGTACGATTGAGGTGGAGTTGATGTGTGAAAAGTACGTATAGTATGCTGTTGCGTTTGGAATTTATTTTGAATAACACTTTTATACCTCAGTGGTACACGCCCCATGTGGGTGATGCATCCGGAATAGTTACAATTATTTGAATACTGCAACATGATGTTGCAAACAGGTTAATCGCACGAATTTTACCTGGTATTAGTGACATACATTACCGGTAGCCTATAATATACAATGTACACAGCATCATGCCTAATGTGCATCTCAAGGATGGTGCACACGCATACTGTGCGTTGTGCAGCACAATATGCCCCCTCAAATGCGCGCAGGCCCCCTTTCAAGAGCGCTGTGCACTGCAAGAATCCCCCCTCCTCCTCCTCCTCCTCCTCGGAAGAACATAAATATATGCGGTTTCCTGCCGCCTCGCGCACCGTACCCGCGCGAGTGCCGATCCCGGAGGACCGCGTACAACATTTACATATAGACTATTATATACACCGATGAAGCCTCTCAAACACAAAAGCACTTCCCCTCTTCAGGCATTATGTATCGACGAGAAAAACAACAGATAACAATACAACACTACACCCGGAATGTACCGGGTGATGTGTTGTCACGTGATACGTTGCTGGTGTTAAGCTTGTGTTTAACGGTCGCCGGGTGAAAGATGTGTTTCAGTTTATCGTCGATGGCGAGTATGGGTTGAAGCAGGCAGCAGGCTGTTACTATTCGTTTGACTGCGTGGTTTGATGATAGGATACTGAGATCCGCGAGGAGTACGTGAATAGTTCTGTGTTTTCGAGGACCACGAAACAGGTCTTAACCGACTTGTTCTCCGCGGGTATACTACCCTGCTGATTAGCAAAAGACATGCAAGAATACCCTGTCAACATTTAGCCCATATAACCTATATAAAGACATGGCATTTAATGTGGAATATATTTTTTCTCCGTTAGTGCCACTTAGCACAAAGCACATTAGCTATAACTTTCATTCGGTGGTTGAGTAGTCAGTACTAACTGGCGCAGCTAAACGTAATTCCTTCTTGTTGCAGGTCTCAGACGTCCAGGTCGAGGTACAAAAGAAGGGCCACCTTTTTGGGAAATGTCTCCTCAGGATTTTCGAAACATCTTTCTGATGAGCGGTTCCGTGCTGTCTGGCTAGAGCTCGGTAATACCCCCCCCCCAATCGCACCGGACAACGACTATATTGCGTCTTGAAATTGCGTAGGGAGGGGTGGGGCTGTTACTTTGTACTACGACCTTACAACGACCCTACTACGCTAT
>JAVCKS010020422.1:0-14012 GCA_032273685.1 Pteraster tesselatus | reverse complement strand
ACTGCAACAGTGATTGATAATATAATCACTAAGAGCCACACACATGATCAAGTGGGTATCCTTACTAGTGATATTGCTAATTATCTTCCAGTTTTTGTAATTTCAACCTTCTTTGCCGATGAAAGAAGAGATTAAAACCGTTTTAATAGATACCTCATCAATCCTACTCGCATTTTCCATTTCATCGAAGATCTCAATCAATGTATAACTGCGACGCCATTATTGCAATCCACTGAATCAAGTGATGCGAATGATAACTTTACAGAATTATTTTTACAGTGTTGTTACATTTTGCATAAATAAAAACAAATCACCTTGGTTGACTTTTTTACAACTCCATTAAAAGGAAAAACCAAATCCTAAAAATTGTGTCAGTTATAATAAATAGTAAAACAAACTTATCGTATCGCAGAAAGAACTTAATATTCGAAGTGAGACATAAGGTAATTATGCCACAAACGTTTTTACTAAATGGAATATATTTAAACCATTACCTCATAAACTAAACAGGAATCCAAACCCGGCCTATATTGATGACGTAATCTGACTTGGTGAGGACTCTGGCCAATGCTTTTAATTATTATCTTGTTAGCATTCGTAGTATAATATTGCGTGGATTGCCACCTGCAGATTGGCCAAGCTTATTATACGAAAATTGCGATGTTAATATTGCTTTAAAAAATGGTTATTGACTAAATTACATGATTTTCAGTACGAAACAACTAAATATATTCGAGAGAAGACATTAAAGCTATAAAATGTATCTAGAAATAAAGTAAACGAGTTTTGTGTGGATGAACAATTTACGTACGCGGTAAACCCATAGTAACTGCCAATGCGTTTAATGATTATTTTATCAATATTTGTAGTAATATTGCTATAGTATAGGTTGTCACCTGCAGATGAGTCTTTCGATTCGTTCTTAAGTGACACCAATAGATGTCAACACGCGTTGTTCATGACACCAATCACGGATGCTGAAGTTCTGACAATTATCTCTGAATTACCATTTGGGAAAGTTAGTTCTTACACAAAGTAAGACTGCCATTGGTAAACTTTTTGTCGTAGTCTTAATAAGCCCCTTGCAAGTGGTATTTTCCCAAACCAACTAAAAGTAGGCAAAGTCGTACCAATTCACGAAAGTGAAAGCGTCCAATTAAACAATTCTGCCTGTTTTTTTCAAAAATATTTCAGAGACTGGTATATAATCGAACGATTGCATTTCTAAAACCTGCTGTGTGATTCTAGAGATCAAAGGTCAACTTAACTTGTCAATTATTAATGTAACAAAGAAATTAGTCAATACTTTTCAAAATAATATGGTATATATTAATATCTTTAGACTTATCAAACGACTTCGATACTATATACACCATGGTATTTTACTGCAAATACAAGCTAGATTGTTATGGTATTACAGAATACCTTTAGACTGGTTTAAACGTTATCAAATCGTACTCAACTCATTCAACTAGATGTAATATCGCTTGTGGTATTTCCAAGGCCTGACGTTTAGCCCCATTTGTTATTTACATTATTGATCCGTGTAATGAATCTCACTTGCTATCATATTCCCTCTTTGCTGATGATACAAGCATATTATATAAAAATGTTAATAGCGCCATAGAAATATTAAATCATGCATTATGTAAAGTTGAATCAATTTGTTATTGGGTTAATAACATGATTTTCAGTACGAAACAACGTAGACATATTCGAGAGAAGACCTAGCTAAATAATGTACCTAGAAACAAAGTAGTAGGAACTCTCAGTTTCTGGGAGTTTCTAATTAGAGATGAACATTTGACGGTGGCATACCCATATTAACCGCCTGTCAGGTAAAATCTTAAAAACTGTGGGTATCATGAAAAGGTTGAAATATTTTCTCTCAAAACATGTTTTTTTTTATGCTGATTATAACTTGTTTGTACTCCCATACCCAAATAAAAGCAATGCATGGGAAAACTGTTCTGAACCCAATTGCGGATTTGTTTTTTTATTTTACAAAAAGGAGCAGTTGGTATTAATTGAAAAACAAACTTCGGTATTGCTTCGGGCTCTACGAGGTATTGGCAAATCCATGCATAAGTTTTAACTCAGAATTTTACCAAGTAATTTTTTTTCTTCTATTTAAAATTGTGAATGCTGAATAAATGTTTCTTACTTTCTAATGACGGGATCTCTGCCTTCAATTTCGATTTTGATCTATGCACTACCGTAGCATCACGCCACCGATTATGTCTTTAACGACGGACTATGTCAGAACGGAATCGCAACATAAGTCCTACAGGTATAACTGTGACGTGACAAAAGACTTAACGCGAGAGGGTGTGTGCGTGCGTGTGTGCGTGTAAAATATACTTTCCGGCCGCCGCGGGCCAGTTGCAACAGTATAACCATAAACGCTCGAACATTATTGCGATTAGGGAGTCACAGTCGCACGTTTCGGTGTGTAGCGCAAGATGCGTGCGTGTTTCAGTAGACAGCACCACGTGTTTCACAAGATAGCACCAATATTTCTTAAGAATTACCGCAGTTTATCTGTGACCCCAACGGATCCAGCTGACTGGCACGTCGATTATTTTAACCGGTGGTTTACTCAATAGCTGCGTCGCCGATGCGTTTGTAATTCTCTGGGTAAGTAATAGGCGTGAAATGTAACTGCCGTGTTTATTAAAGGAAATCAATTTGCTCTGACCAACCGATGTTAACATTGTGTATAAATTATGTGCTCGAATCTACAGGGCTTAATATATCTTATTATACAATCGCCATTTATTATTGAAGGCTTCGATTTTATGGAGCAACGAAACAAATATAACCTCACTGAATAATTAAAAATGTTAAATTATCGGGCCGGAGGGAATCAACGGTGAATGAATTATGTGTGCATCAGGCACTTTCGTGGTAATGTGGAAGAAATATTCAAACGTGTATGAGGCACAGGTAACGTTTTCCCTTCAATTATTTACTTTGAACAAATCATCAGCATGTATTCTAGGTTTTATACGTCAAATATTGTGTTAACTCCACCCACTTTTAGGCTACGTCTTTTTTTTTGTGCCACACCCTTTTCTGAAAACCGAATTATAGGGATCATGTCAACAATGTTATCTCTTTCGATAAGAGATTGTTTTGAAATTCTTTACGATGAAAGAGCTACATCAGATCTGTGAAACCCTTTGAAATTGTGTTTTTGCTTCTGTCAGTAATGAAAACATGAATATTCGCATAATAATAATAATAAAATTAGGAACTTATCAAGCGCAAATTGCAAAATGCCTCTAAGCGCTTAGAAAAAACAAAAATGAAAAATGTAAAATACAGTACAAAGTAAAAAGGAAGATATTCTTAACGTAATTACAGAGTACAAGTATAATATGTACAGACAAAATATCAATTATAGATATGCGGTTTCAAAAAGGTTGGTTTTTGTCAAGGTTGTTTACAGAGTCTGGCTGGCGAATGTGTAGTGTGGTAGGTTGTTCCATAAGCCTGTAGCAGCACAAGAACAAGTTCTATGACCATATAAGTTAGAAGATGCTTGAATCGTGGATGATATAAGTAATTGGTTGGAAGATCGTAAAGTGCGTGCAGGGATATAATTAGATAACGACCTGCACTACCTGTAGAATTGTATTATGTAAGTTAATGTAGAAATGTAAGTTAACAATTACCCATTGTTTTCAAAGTAAACAACATGACAAATTTTCATAGGAAGTTTCGGCATTGCGCCTCGAACGTGCACGTCGACGTGTGACGTCACGGCTTTCATCATACTACGTCACGGATTTTGTGAGTATCTCGCCAGGCGGTTGCGTGAACGTGAGATCAGCTCTTTAATTACACGTATGTGAGAAAACGTGCAGATTTAGCTGAAATTTTCATGCATTATATTAAACAATATAATTATGAAAACGTGCATTATTCAAGATGTTACATAACCTGACTTGATATTCATCAAAAGCTCTGTTAGCTAATGTTTTTTAGGCTCATTGTTTTTTACGAGTACTTAGCAACCACTGAACTATAGTTCACATAAAGTTCACATAAAGTTCACATAAAGTTCACATAAAGTTCACGTATATGGCGAGCCAAAACCAGAGTAGCAGCTCCGACGTGGACGTGAATGCGATGAGTCACACATTAAAATGACGTTCAACGCGAAGCCGAAACTCTCTAATATTCTACAGAAATACTTAATAACGGACTTTTCGTACACTGTGTTTACACTATATCCTCCAAGATGGATTCAAGATCCCGCAATGTTATCATGACCACAACATCTCAGATCTCTCACGTATGGTAGCCCTGAAGGGACACCGCACATTGACGCAAATATTCATCACAACATTCACGGTAAATATTGACGCCAACATAAGTCACAATCCCAACGAGGCGTAAAATAATTTGGTGGCATTTTTTTATTAATGTAAATTTTATTGTCGTAAATATTTACGAGTTGGGCACAAAGTCGTACAAATTTGGTGGTATTTTTTTATTAATGTAAATTTTATTGTCGTAAATATTGACCTAAATATAAATTGTATATTCGATGTCCCTTTATGGCCATCGTACTCACGCGCTTGCACCGGGTACTGATCTCTGGGTAGAGTGTTTTCTATCAAAGCCCGTGCAGTCAGTTGAAGCCCCGGACCGCCACCTTACTACTCCCGTGTAAGCGCAAGTCATTTCATTTAGTCAAAACATCCGTAGGAAGAAAATGCCTCGGCCAGGGCGGATCCCGGCCGCTACATAAAGTTTTATTCCCACGATTTTCTGAATAAATGAATAAATTGTGGAAAGGGAGCTAGGGTGTAGTGCGGTATAAATCTATGAATAGTATATTCTGGGCGAATTCACACCCAGGTGCGTATGTTTTAAAAGTAGTAAGATAGCGGATCGGTGGAAAAAATTCCTTTCTATAGAGATAATTGGTTTACGCGCTGATCTATGCGTATGGGACACTAGGAAGACAATGATGGCGCGCCATACAAGGCATGCGAAAAAGGTGTTTATGGATAATTGTGAATGTATAACTACGGTATTAGATAGTAGATAAATATACAGTATACATATATAGTATACCCGTCGCCCGCGCTTGTGAGCTGAATACCTGTTGATGCCGGATTGATGATTTGTTGATCGGATTGTTTCGCACATTGTTATGGTCGTTCGCCCGTGTGCGTGTGCGTGTACTGCGCGCTGATGGCGATGTATTTGATAGCGACGCAGAGGAGCAACGCATTTTATTAGTAATATAGATAGATAGATAGATGTATACGTTGGCCCTTATTGCTAGAATTATATAATTATATGATATACAGGAAACTCCCCACCCATGCACGGATAGTTGAAGTATTTTCTCGTTCACATAAATTATGACCACGACTGATAACAAGGATAAACGTACCAAATAAACATTTAACGATTTAGAGAAATCTTTTTCTCGCCGTGATTTCTCGCCGTAATTTCTCGCTGATTTCTCGCTGATCTCTCTCTGATTTCTCGTTGATTTCTCGCTGATTTCTTGCTGATTTCTTGCTGATTTCTCGCTGATATCTTGCTAATCTCTCGCTGATTTCCCGCTAATTTCTCGCTCATATTTCGTTGATTTCTCGCTGATTTCTCGCTAATTTCTCGCTGATATCTCGCTGATTTCTCGTTGATTTCTCGCTGATTTCTCGCTGATCTCTCGCTGATTTCTCGCTAATTTCTCGCTGATATCTCGCTGATTTCTCAAAAAATATGGTCACCGAATTGGATGAAATGTTTATAGGTTAATTTCACGGGAAAATAGGTGATCGGTTAGAATGCATCCTTCCGAAAACCGATCATGCAACTCGTTCGAAATTTCCATAAATAATTAGCCCTACCGTATCTATAATAAGGGTTAATGAATGATTTCATTGGCTATTAGATATGGTTGCTAACGACGAGACAATAGCACTCCGCTGCCATAGATTGCCGTCATGGATTGTACCCGTCGAGTTTTTGGTCCTCTCCTTTGCCAGAAATTATCGACAGCATCATTACTGTCACTGTAAACATTCAACCAGAAGTGAAGACTGCGATGGCTGTTTTCATTTACGATAATACTGATTACTCCGACCCCCCCCCCGCGTCATCCCGTCATCTCACCAGATAGCCTTATTGGAATCTCCACCGAGAAAGGCCTGTAGCGACATGGCATTGTTGTTGTAGTAGTTGAGTACATGACAAAAACGAATTATCTGTTTTTAATCACGGATATTGATCGTGTCTTTTTTTTGTCAGGAGATGAAATTTGTCTGCCAGCAGCGTTCAATTGCCGCCGTTGACCCGTGTCTCTGAGCCCCAGCGTACACACAAGCACATCATCCATATATCCGGATTGAACGTGTCTCGCTGTGCGTGTAAAAAAAAAACCCCGCCAAGGTCGTGTTAGCGTCTAAGCCTTCGAGGTTCGCCATTATATAGAAACGAACTTCTAAAAAAAAAAAAAATAATAATCAGACGCTAATATAAAGTACCGGTTCCAAATTGATGATATATACGCAGATCAATTAATTAGAGGAGCTATATCGTTTTATCAACGGGTAGCTTTCAGTGGGGCATTACGCTCATTCGTGGTGACAATCTACCCACCGTGCCCGACTCCCTAAAGGCCAGGCGGCGGCGCTATATCCAATTCATCTTATCGAGGTATGGGCCCCCCCCTTACTACGTGTTCAACAGTTGGTAAAGGGGTAGGAATGAGCGTGACAAATTGAGTCCGGTGATGCGGCTTTTCACCTGTGAATTATCGGCGATGTTTGATGTTCGCATTCGTGCATACACGGACGGGTTGAACGCTGTATACCGAATTGAACTGAACGCAGGGTTTTAAGGCGATTTAAGCTTTGTCTTGATCTGTTTTTCAGTCCCCCTTTTTTTCAGTTTACCTCGGAACTGGTTTAAACTGGTTTGTACTGGACCGGACTGGATCAAGCCCGCCGAACGGTAAGATTCCATAAATACTCGTTCCTAATTCCACAGCCACAGTCTGGCTGTCCTATGGAATAGCAAGCCGCAGAGGAGGCGTATTGGAGTTGTAGTTCGAGTCCTAGTTATTTTAGACAATGTCTGGGGTTGTGAAAAAGACTATTAAGCCCGTCCAAATCACTTCCCTGTAAAGAAGAAGACAAAACAAGAATATAGAACATTACCAAACAGTACAAAATATACGAGTTATTACAAAATACAGTATAACATGGAGTATAGCAGACGATGTCATTTTTTGAAATGTGCCTCTCAGGCTCTTTTTAAAAGTTGTCAAAGATGAGCTATTTACTATGCTCTCTGGTAAACTATTCCAATCGTTTGCAGGGCAAACAAAAAACGAGTATATAACGCAATCAGTTCTGGCAAATGTGTGTAGTTTCAAATTGTGGTCCAATGGCCCTATATACCCTAATGGCTGGAGTGAATTTGTTCAACGAATTAATATTATTAAGGTCATTTAATATAATCTTATAGCTCAATTTAAGGCGGAAATAATTTCTTCTGTCTGATAGTAAAGTCCAACCAATTTGACTCCCAATCTTTGCTTAAGAATCTAGCATAACGTTTTTGAAAACGTTCAACAGTGTTTTTGTGAGTATCTCATATGGATCCCGAACAGCAGTAATCGATGTGTGGTCGAACCAGTGATTCGAAAAGGATTTTGATTACCTTGTTACATTATAAATAATTCGACAAAAATGACACTACTCTAGTGACTCTTTTTTTATAATTGTTTGGTACTCATATAATAATTGTAAACAAAGGGTTTTACTTTCTTGGATATTCGCATAACTTTGCATTTATTAATATTAAAATCCAAATTCCATCAATTGCGCAATGAATCTAAATCCGAGTGCAGGGCAGTGCAGTCATTCAGACTATTAATAGGACTGTATAATATACAGTCGTCAGCATATTAATGTAACATTTTGGGAAACATCATTAATGAAACATAATCTTATTCGCTGTACTTTTTATTAATAAGTTATTACCTTGGTGCATTACTTTGATATAACACCATGCATGTATATCAATAAGTCACTAAGTATGCCAATGTTTAGTTTAAAGGGGACAGTCTTCCGGGCGGATCAGTGGCGGATCCAGTTTGATTCAAATACAGGAATACAAAATGAAAACGGTGGTCTAGACCCCCGTTTCCCTTTTGTATTCCACGTATTTTAATCAAACTGGATCCGCCACTGCATTCACCACCTAAATCCAAGTGAAAACCGAACACCTTAAAGCATGAGCTGCATGACCGCACGCCACGAAACAAAAGAAACAAAAGAAACGGTATATTGCCTTACTCCCACGAGGTCTGTATCGAAGGTAGAAGTTTGTATATAGGTGGGAAGAAAGCCACAAATAAAAAAATGGGAACCTATACACCAACATTGACACCACCGGGAATCGGACTTGGGACACACGGTGCCAGGTATACCACCATAAGCCATCCAACTCTCAAAGCAAAGCTCTCCGCATGGTGATAAGTTAATCTCAATCGCATTAGGTTGATATATTGAAGGATGAAACCGATCATATACGTCAGAAAAATCGACCAAAATAAAGTGACGCAAAGTTGGGGAAAATAGCACGATTTCATTGCTGTTTCCTCAACTTTGGGATGTATATCTGTATATACCGGGATTTATCGACAGCAATCTTGACACTTTTAATAAAATGGGGCTGGAATCTCATTTTTCAACATCCAGCTTCCTAATAATTCCCCCGGAGTTGCTGTCACGTCTGATCTCCGGTCTGGGAACTATACAAACACCGTAATGCGAACGGGGGGATATGTGTATTATAGTTGCCGATATTAATCACGTTTTGGACGGGCGAAACAGTCCGTGGTGCCGGTGTGATAGTCTCAAAATACTCCCGTACCTAAACACTATTATATAGAGGCTATAGAGGCTTAAGTGTCCTGAAGCTAGCCTCAAAATACCGTGGAGTGTTCTGTTGGGTGTTCTTCGGAGTGTTTTGGGACTCCAGCGATGGCTCAGTAGCGCCATCGGTAGTTTTTCTCGGTACTTTTCTCCTAAGAGGTCCTTATTATACCGAAACGCGTCCGGCGACTTCACGGTGAGCGAGCGTTCTGTGGTTTTATGGCCATTCTTGCCATAAAATAAAATAAAAATTCAAATTCAATTTCCCGTACTTTCTCTACTACAAGATATGACCTCTTTCTGTGTCGTGGGTTGATGTAGTTTTGTTCAGTTAGACTAGCAAATTATTATCGACATAACAACATTTATTATTCTCTTGTCTGCTCCCTATGGAGAGACTGTGGGTCTATTTCCATCAATCTGCGGGTATACATTATGACATACACCGTAAGATATTCTACTTATACCGTACCTGTTCGTGTGCTCATCTGTCAAATAACAGAGAGTGGGATTGTATAAGATTTGTATAAAAAATATATTCATAAATTCAGGTCCATTAACTATCAGATGAACCTCGGAGATAAGATTTCGTGATAGTTGGAGAGGCACCTCAACACGTCGTGGTTTGGTTCTGTCGGGACTAGATCTCAAGTCCACAACTCCTCTTTCGCCTGTTCATCTTCGCTAGATTTAAGGAGTTGATACGGCAGTGTATTATATAGTGACTCACTTCGCTTACGTTAGTTTATTCCGTTGAGTTTATGCGGCGGGAAAGATGCGGCAATCGCGCAGTTTAAAGATGTGCTCTCCCCCGTTTCAGACCGTGTTTTCACCTCGGCGAATCGAAAGTTTGGTTGGTTTGTCCTTGCGTTCATAACATGCTATAATGTTCTAATGATTGGTGTGAAAAAACGATTCATCACGCTTCATCACGTCTAGTTTCAAAAATAGAACTTGCGTAAATGACTTGAATTTGCATATAAATGGCAGCGTTGGCCGGCGTTACCGGGGTGTGTCGCTGCCCGGTTAAGTATGCAATAAGTACCGCATAAGTCTCCCTCGCGTAGCTCCCTGTAAATTAACACTTTCGTATACTTTTGACAATGTTGGTAATCCGACCCTGCTCTTTCCAATGTATACCGACTGTATTTTCCTATATAACAACGGGAAAGTGTCAAACCGTAGGGTGACACAAACTCTATACTACCTAATAGTACACACATGCAATTATATCTATACAATATATGTAACAATCGGTCGACGAAATATTTTTCTAATCTAAAAATATAGATAGCATTGACAATCTGATAAATGTGATGCGGTCTGGGGAAACCCTACACGTGTGGACAATTCGGATATGCATGTTTTTTGGGGGGTAACAAATTTAAATAATAGGCCTACGTTTCACGCCAAAAACGAATGTCTAAATACATGTATATGTTTTGGAACTATTCCCAATATTCTTAAAATAGCATACAAAATAATATATGTTGTTGCAACGCAGTATACTACCCGCTGGGCAAGTCATCAGACAATATTGTTATTGCAATGTGTATATTTATGAACAGGCAAAAACGTTATCCATTGACTTTCATAATTAACAATCAATCAAAAACACTGACAATCCTCGAGAATAATCTACTCTGTCCTTTTAGTCTGCGTCGCTGTACGGGACGTGTGGCCTCGACTACCCGTCGAGCCGGGTAATTGAGTTCGTTGGAGCTAGCTATTTTGGCTTCTGTTTTGGTTGAAGGGAGCCGATTTCCGATCCCCTGTTCTTTGCAATATACGTACACGTATGACGACTCGCGCGGGTGCGCACACACGCGCGGGCGCGCACACACGCGTACACACGCGTACACACGCGTACGCACGCGCACACGCGTACACACACGCACACACACGCGCATACGCATACACACGCGCACACGCGTACACACGCGCACACGCGTACACGCGCGCACACGCACACATGCGCACACGCGTACACACGCGCACATCCCCGATCAATACAATAGTTTCGCAACGCTATATTCAAACGCGGCTCAACTAACCCGACCTAACAAAACACTGGCAAATAATTGCCAAATTAATTGGCAATTATACCGATTCTTTGTTATCACGGTTTTATTTTGTCGTTTATATCATAATGCTGACTTGGCATTTAATAATATGGAATATGCATGTATATATATTTTTTAACTGCTAACTTTGTACGGTCATTAAGTACCAACCAAACAGCTGACTGGTTGTTCCTTCTTGTTGTAAAATACAAAAATGTAGCGACACCTTTTGGGAAATGTCTCGTCAGAATCTTAGACACGTCCCCCTGAGCGATGCCATGCTGTCTGGCTGGTACTCGATGTTGTTTCAGGTCTGTATCCCCGAGTGGAATGTTCGAAAATCTCACCCAAGAAAATCACTCAATTATAAATGGAAAACACAAGTTATGTATTCTGGCTTCCGGAAGTCAACTATAGGCACGTACAAAAAAATATATTCCATGTTCAATGCCAAATATATAATTTCCTTTTCTGCATACTTTCTGATTATTAAACACACCTAATTTGGTACTGCATGTGCAATATTGTTGTGAAAATTATTGTCATAAGATTCTAAAACTCTGACATTTCGAGGTTAACCTGATAAGAGAATGACGGCACCGCTATAATGCTATCTTCCTGCGCAAACTTTGTGAGGGACGCGAAGAAGATTTGGCTCGCGAATATCGGTTTCTTGCATACAAGTTCAAAGTCGGAGAACGATGCTACGACGATAATAATGTCTTCGTTGGGTTCCTGATCCGCAAAACCTGTCACCTGTTGGTGCAGAGGGCTGCAGGTAACACATAATATTTGGGCGGCGCATAATCTACGCTGCAATATTTTTCGCAGCACATGTTCTTTCCGTCCTGTGGTGAATATATCCTATTTATACCAAGCCGGGGTAGCTCAGTTGGTAGAACACTTATCTTATGTACATAAGACCCTAGTTCAAACCCCGGCGAGGGCCACTCATCCTTACATCCTTTCAGGGTAGTTAAATTGTGTACCATTCCCTGTGAATTGGGTGAGTACCAGGGACTGTTCAGCAGAGCTGGCCCCTCGCTAACAGTGTGCAGGACTTGTCCTACCCTGGGCCTAAGGCAACAAGAAAAGGACATAGACACCTCAGCAGTAGGCATTACCGACTTTGACCTCTGCATGACTATACTTACTTATTTTATTGTGATCATTATCTTTGCCTTGGGTGAACGATTACCTTGGAACGGCACAACTCATCCATGCTAAGTATTTTATTATCTCGCAAAAACTTGTTCCTGTTAGTAACGCGTCACCTACTAGGGCTTACCATGTATCGAATGGTATATAGCTACATGAGTGACGTTTATTACCGGTACTAAACTACAGTCCAATGAAAACTGTTCGTACTTGACTTCACAACTTGCTCCATCCTGGCTAGGAAACGAGATGCTTACAGATCATCATCTTTCGTTACGAAGGGGAGTTGTGTCGGCTAATCAAGTTCGGTGCAGTTTGCAGCTGATCTTGGGTCCAACTCCATTTGGTAAGGGTGATGTATAAGTATATCAAGTGCGTTCTGCGGAGTTTTGAATGCATCGGATGGCTCGTGGACGTCCGTGTTTTCTTTAAATTTCACGGTGTCGTCTGTGTCTTACGTGTCTAACTCTTCGCGACGTTGTATAACTCTCTTGGAGTTTTGGAATAGGCACATCTTGATCGGGTTTTCAGTATATAGCTTGACTTAACGTCGGTTACTTATTGAACATGTCTGAGATAATTGTCCCGTCGAGAAAATACGTTGCCGCACACAATGCATTGATGTTGGTATATGGGTGTTCGTTCGTATAGCGGGTAAAAAAATGTATAGTTTAGTAAATTATTACATTTCCCAAAAGAATCCATTGGCGTAAACCTCTGTATGATATCTTGCATAACGGTATAACAAACAGACAACGGTCAAATCTAAACGGCGACACTTCAACAAAAATGTATTATTTACAACCATGCAAAACTCTAACAAATAAGATAAGATAAAAAAGTAAGATTGTACTAATACCGACATCTTCAGCGACCTTAGAGCTCTCTGCGTCACTTGCTATATACTTCATCATTTCGACTACCCGACTGGCCCTTACTATATATACCCACTCTTGCGCTAAGATAAGTCAGAAGAAGTCACTGTTTTACAGGTGGGAGGAAAGCCCAAGTAAATGTAGGTAAACCCACGAGGTATACAGGTATAGGGGGTCAGATGGTGTCATTTTTGGAGTGCGCCTTTCAGACTCTTTTTGAAAGTTGTCAAAGATGAGCTATTTACTATGATGCTCTCTTGTAAATGTTAGTATTATTATACGTAATGCAGGTGTGTGCAGTGGCAGTGGAGTTCATCCTGTTTTCATGCACTGCTTTGGACGATAACGGATGACTGGGTTTTTCCCTTCTCAAGTGGGGAAGTACATTATGTGCCAAAGCCCATACAAATATTATTGGGGTCGGCTCGGGTCAGTCACTTAGAAACCTTCTATGACACCGACTACGTGTGTATAATAACACATAATACAGTAAAAGAGCCAAGTGTTAATGTCACATTTCAGAAAAACCCTTAACCGTGCGAATCATCTCTGCATAATATTATATGGCCTTGATCTAGACCCAGTGACAGCTGATCCCCAACGAAAGCCAACCACCGGAACGGTTCAACCCAGAACCCAGCAACGGTGAAAATTATGGGGGAAATGACTTTCCCTGCGGTAAATAATGAAGATGGAACAAGGTTCGTCCTGTCGATACGCGGACAGTTTTCCATGGATCGCGCGGCGCCCTGGCGCCCGTTATTCTTATTAGTAATCAACGGGAATGATTCACGAATAAATATTTCATCAGAATTAATGATAGTGTGCGGTTAACTTAACTGTATCACAGATCCGTCTTGTGTGTAGCGATGATTAGATCACACTGGTCGAAACGTTGAGAACTATGTAGGTTGTAACTCACAAACAGATGATGTGTTTCAAGTTAAAGGTATATTATTACGGGATTCAAATCATCAGAAGGAAATTGTTTAGTTTCAAATATG
>JAVCKS010020367.1:0-14026 GCA_032273685.1 Pteraster tesselatus | reverse complement strand
CCCCACAGATCAAAGACCGGCGGGGAAAAATCGTTTTTTCTCAAAACTGGAATAGATCAGAAGTTGTATACATGTATGGATATATACAAATAGGTGTCCATAATCGAACTATAAAACTTAAATTTCTGCCTTTACTATTCCTTTAAGATCAAAAATGCAATAGCAACTCTAGTAGGAATCCAATCCACAATTTTCTAGTCAACAACAAAAATGGTTATTTCATGCCGGTCAATGTTGCTAGCATTGTACCCAAATACTGGTAGCTAGTTAGTTATCTTTATTCTTCAAAACAATTTGGAAGAGGTAGGGTTATCCACTCAAGCACCAAGCACCGAGAACACCGTGTGGTGGGCAGCTGGTTTTTCACCCTATATGGTAAATAGTTGCCTTTCACTAATGTAGTTGTTTCACGTATACTGAGCATGCAATGTATCATCAAATTGACAAATACGTGGAAGGCAAAACAGATACGGGGTGACACTGTGGTACGCAGTGAGCGTAACAATAATCTTTTGGACCCAAGCTGAATCGAGGGCTGACCATCACATTACTGCCTTATTTCCATTTCGACCCTTTAAAAAATTCCCACTTGAGGGGTGTCGTGGGCGAGCGGTCAAGTGCGCCGGACTCAGTTGGCTCTGTTAACTCAGAATGGGTCTCCCCGGGTTCAAACCTCTGTGGTGACACTTGTATTCTTGAGCAAGGCACTTAACCTGAATTGCTCCGTCAAATGGGACGTAAAGCCGTAGGTCCCGTGTGACAAGCACGTTTCTGGCAGTATTTCTGGCAGTCTGCACCCCAATGGTGCTATTGGATGTAAATCATTATTCTCAATTCTCAGGCCACTGTGGGAGGCTACGGCCCTTGTGTCCCTAAGCAAGACACTTTACCCACAATTGCTTCTCAGGAGAGCCACTCGATTGTGATTAAGTTCGCATTTGGTAATCCTACAGGAGTACTGCGAAATAATAAATAAAATGAAATGAAATGCTGCACTAGCAATTTGGCCCTTTGGAAATAAAACTGGTCTGTGGCTTTATTGAGGTTGAAAATAGAGATAAGGTTCTGTTCATACTGGGAAGCTGACATTTTCCCAAAAAGTTTGCTACCCAAATCAAATTTTGGCCATGGGAGATGAGGCAGTGTTGGGCTCAAAATGTTAGGAAAATATGTGGAGCTCGTTGTTTAATCCCTGGCAAATCGTCTAGCACATCAATATGAACCAACCTGGTGTCTTGCAGGAGGACAGTTCCATCTGGTTTCCTGAGGAGTACGCAGTGTTGACCAGAAACCAACTTGTTATTTGACAAACTCAGGTCACAGCCTACAGCACGGTTAAAATCAGACATATAGGTACGTAATATGCGTGTCATGTACTGCTGGAGAAGTAGCGATGAAGTCCAATATCTATTAGGGTCGGATGTTACAGAATCTCGGTTTTCCCCAGACAACGCTAAGGTTATAATTACAATGTATCGTAATTCATCGTATTGTATACAGCACCGGCCAAATGTTTCTAGGGGATGAAACTTGGCAGAAAAGTTACAGCAAAGCAGCCAACTTCAGCTGAACATCTCTGGCAACTGCTGCAGGAGGTTTGGCAGAACATATCAATGATTTGCTCATGAAAGTTATTGGGCATAAAATGCTGTGAAAATGTTTACTCAAACTTTTGGTCGGTACTGTATTCTAGTCATTGTATTGTAATTGTTGACTAGGTTTTTCACCACCCACCAATTAGGACAGATATTTTTACTTGTTTTTTTTGTTCGTTTTTTTATGGATGAAAAGATAATGACGAAAAGGATGAATACGAAATAATTCATCTGTATTTACTGCTGCCAATTTTTATCTACACCAAGCGATGAATACACATTATGTAGTGAACGTACATGTAGGTACGTACCCTTAGCTCTTCCGATGCTGAATTTATCTGCAGATATTAAGATGACAGGAACATCAACATCAGTCGTGCAAACCAATTGGGCCCAGTCCTTCGTTGATGACATCTTCAGTTGTTATCACTGTTTGAAACATAGCAATTGAAATAAACCATAATTGTATTGTTGGTGAACGATAGTGTACAGCAGTACGTATCAGAAACTAATGAGTGAGTCTGCATGATAAATGTTACTGTGTTATTTTCTCATGGTGTACATACCCTTAGCCTAGGCCTAGTACAGGTACTTCATTCATTAATTTTGATAAATTCAAAAATACTACATATATACGCAGCTGAAACAGTCAAAATATTTGAAGCATTTCTCAGCCATGGCACATGTGCCGCTCCGCACTTGTGGAACCTCATTACAGTCTCCACTGCAGAACATGCGGTATAGACTTCTAAAAATTCTAAACAAGTGCTGATGTAGTGACAGTCGTGATATTTCTTTTCAATGTCAACATAGGCCTCAAGGCCTAGGGCAGAGAAAAATAAGAGATCGACTGCATGTTCTGTATTACTATAGTACTACTACTATGGCCTAAGTACTATTACTTAGAAGACCTAGTCAGTATAGATCCGAGAGTAGGGGCAGCTGACTGTGTGCTGTACTAGCCCCTCCTAGTACTGTCTGTAGTACGGGTTTTGGTAAAACCCGGAGGTACATGTAGCCGGAGGTACTCAGAGGTAGCCGGAGGTAGTAATTATGTAGTGCTTAAAATTGTACTCACAGACTCTCCGAGTATACCCTAACCCTATCCCTAACCCTAACCCCCTCCGGCTTCCTCAGGGTTTTACCAACAACCAGTAGTAGGCCCCCTAGAGACCTAGTACTAGTAGTAGTAGGCCTACTAGTAGTAGTAGTAGTAGTAGTAGTAGTAGTACTACCAGCCAGGCCTAGTGCAGACTGTAGTGGTAGACCAGGGAATTTGATGACTTAGTGACAATTTACTAAGGGCTCAGCCTCAGAGCTGGCGTATATTTGGGTCAAATGTACATAGGCCTAAGCTCCTAAAACACAATAATTCCAAAACAATATAGGCCTAATGTATTTATACCACGTAACAGTAAAGCCTAAAGGGGTCGCACAAAATTTCCTGAGGTGCCTTTTGTGGAGGGTTGCCGACCATGGCATTTTTTTTATATACTACATGTATCACGTAGGCGAATACAGTTTGATACTTGATTAATCGCCTTACATCTAGATCTACTAATTACGGGCACAACAATCTGTTGGTAGTCTAGTCGCGCCTGAGATCTTTTCGAATTGTATCACTAAAGTAACTTGATTAACGTCATGATATCAATTCACAGTACCAAAGATCCTATCTTTTGACTGTATACTTAGTACAGAGAAATTACTGTATACCAAAGATAGTAAAGCGCCGTAGGCTAGGCGCGGCGCTTTACTATCTTTGCTTTGCTGTACAAGCCGCCCGATGTGTGCCATTCAACTAAAGAGGGCGCCGTTTAACTGTCGCTTGCAATTAATGCCGCGTACAAAAAGACGATCCCTCACTAGACTCCACCAAATAGTCACAGTTTGGCATAATCACAATATACTCACCCCGGTTTTACGTTTGTGTGAAGTTTCATCTGAACGAATCATCATAACATCCCAAAAAATAAATCTTTTTGCGAACTCATTGCCTACCTCCCCATAAAGAAATCTCAATCGCGCCCTACCTATAAATTACTCAACGAATTAACATTAAAATCCGCGAAGCTAAGTCATCAGCATATAATCGTACCATGATCTAACATGTTGGGGACTATCAATAATGAAACATAGAAAATGATATTCTAAGGTGCACCTGATATTACATTCAACCAAGTATACGACTCTTTGTCATCTACCAGAGAGAAAGCTCATTAACCATTTCAGGTTTTTACAATCAATGCCATTTGGAGTTTTAGGAGTAAAACTGTCCTGAACTCTGTCAAACGCTTTTGTGAATTCCGGAAAAGGATATAAAACTGCTTCGTTTATATAAACACGGGTTCCAATCATGTGAGGCGTCTATAGTACTAACTGTCTCGCAAGAACGCCGACCACGCCCAATTGCAAAGTGCTTTTTGTGTATTGTTTAACAATAATATTAAATACATGCACGTACGTATTGAGTGTCTGTATCACCCATAACTGCAACCGTAAATGTAATACTCACGGTAAATGTAATAAAGCTCATCTATGTAATACATGTATATTCCCTATGAGCATTGAGGAGTTACGTGCCCCATGTGTCCCTAGTCCTACGTCTATGCCGTCACCAGATGCATTTTTTTTCTTTGCGCATTTCGCTTTATTAACTGTTGTTTATAAGACTAAAAAGCGATTCTGAAAGAGCTTCTTCTTTGGGGCACCGTCCAGTTAATTACATAAATACATGGTTCGCTTTTAAAGGGGGAATTTTCGGCCACCGCCTCTTTAAAGTGAAGTAAAAGTAAAAGTTAGAAATCAGGGAGAGGGCGGGGTAAAATTGTGCGAAATATGAAACACTTCTGATACGGTGATAGGTGAAAACAAACTCTAAACGAAGATTAAACAAGCATATGGAACAGTCACCGGTTCGGTACCTCAGCCTGGAGTTCCTGTATTTAGTCACTACGACAAATTTATTGTAATACTGTAATAATAATTTTTAGAACTAGGACTCGTGGGGACGTCATGGCTCTAGTGTGAATCTATTTTATTTGTTTAATTTGATTACATTTACGATGGATATTACATTTATGGGCGGTACACATGTGCCATAGTCACGTTTTGTCGTCTCGTGGCTAGCTTTGACTACAGAATACGGGAATAAACTTGCCAGTCGTTGTCCCGTGACTTTGTCTCGTGGTTTTGACCGATACTGGTCTTTGCAAGGTTAAAGTACAAGTTCAATGGTACACATGTATCAATGCAGCCGTTTGTTTGAATTCAAACGCGACTATACTAAAACGCCTTTTGGATACTATGGTGTTCTATAATGGACACATAAACAGCGCCTTTTTTTGGGGGGGGCCGACTGTTTTGTTTTGGCGGCGCCCTTACTTTTGGGCGGCGACTGGTTTTTTTTTTGGGGGGGGCGTCGCCTATAATATTCATATTCATACGCTATTTTATTTTTGCAGGTTTTATGAAAAAGTAGAATAATTTCTTTGGTCGCCAGTTCACCCATCGGGTGTTGACCTGCAGCCTTCAGCACATGCTCAATCCCAACTAAAGTGGCTTACCAGGTGTCGTTCACTTCTTACGAGGCACCGAAAGGACGAAACATAGCCACCGGCGGCTGAGAGATTTTTAAATTGGGGGGGGGGGGGAGTCCTCAACGGGTCTAGTCCAAATTGCAATGGCAGCCTATACCTGTTATACGCTCACCTTTTTTATACGTACGCGCGCCACCAACGTGTTATTCTATTCATCATCATCCATTCATATCACAGGTTAATTATGGTGGCCCTGAAGGGACATCACAAATCACAAATATCTTCGCAAGGGAAGGGTGGGGAAGGGTAGGGAAGGGAAGAGTGGAGGGATTTGCCTCATCGGAAATATTTGCAAAGATATTTGTGATAAAATTTGCGACATCGCAAAAATTTGCGAAGATATTTGTGAGATGTGATGTCCCTTTAGGGCCACAATAGTTAATGGGTTCGAGAGAGAGAGAGATCAAAAGAGAGTCACGAGACTGACATTTGTGACAGCTATTGTGCAACGTCACAACATTGGACCTGTTGAGAGGTACTAAGCAGTACAAAGGTCCGCAATGAAATCCAATAAAATAGTATAACATCACGAGACTGCAATAATTAGCATCAAGTAACATTTAGGACTGCAGTAAATTTTGCGCAAAAAACATGGCTCGTTTTTCAGTGACTTTCGGCTGTTGTGTTTTGATTGCTGCCGTGTTGAGTGCGGAATCTACACCACCGCATTCATGTTGTGCTCCGAATCAATTTGAAGTCTACTTGGGTAAGTGTACGGGAGGTATAAAATACCTCCATGGTATACGTGTACTGTATCTATTTTGGCACTCCTAGAGCAACCCAACTACCCTCGGGCATCAAAACATATTAGGATTATGGGAAAGTACAACAGACGAGAGCTCACGTTAGAAGGCACTAAACAAATTTGAAAACGGTATCGGTTTACATTAATGATTTAATCCTTGTAGCTATAATAAATGTTATAACTTAAATGTGTAAATTGTTTTTTTCAGATGCACCGCGCGTGTAATGTTACCTATGCCATGCATAACAACCAATAATGCGTCGTATTTCTTTCTACCGAGACGGATAATGTTTATTTCTAATTATTTTAATAAAACGACGCCATGCGGAAAACAAAGTTTCAGCGCAGCTAGCTACCATAAGAGTCATTTACACACATGCGCACTGGACGGGCAACGGTTAAAAGGGCGACGCGCGACGTTTGAAAGGGCGACGGGCGACGTTCGAAAGGGCGACGGGCGACGGTTAAAAGGGCGACGGTTAAAAGGGCGACGGTTAAAAGGGCGACGGTTAAAAGGGCGACGCACGACGGTCAAAAGGGCGACGGGCGACGGCGAAAGGGCGACGCACGACGGTCAAAAGGGCGACGGGCGACGGTCGAAAGGGCGACGGTCGAAAGGACGACGGGCGACGGTGGAAAGGGCGACGGGCGACGGTCGAAAAGGCGAGGCGCGACGGTCGATAGGGCGACGCGCGACGGTCGATAGGGCGACGCGCGACGGTTGAAGGGCGACGCACGACGGTAAAGTGGCAGATATAGAATTCCATATTAAAGCGATAGATACGGTTATTAAATTATTATCTTTGCCTTCTCTTCAGGCCAGTACAATGGACTCATCATCGCTGGCAAAGGACAGCTTCAAGTAAATAATATTCAAATGGGTGCGGATTTCACGAACATGCGTGTTGGTGAATTTATTTATACAACGTTTCTAGGTGTGACATCTCAGCTCCAAGTTATCGTCGATTTCAAACAGGTTAGGACGTGTTCATATAAAGGAATACTAGCGGGGGTAACCCGGCGCCGCCCGGGTTATGTTCGCGCCATGAATGCAGACGCAACTTCAATACCCCCGAAACAGCTTCGCCGGCTATCTGATACTTGCACGAGACTCCTGAACAGTCTCACCAATGTTTTTATCCCCATAACCAACGTGCCGCTCAAATCAGGCTCAATCAAACAGTTTTCACCCCACGGCTGAGTCATTCCCGGCTGCGTAATCCGGCCACATTCTCCAATCTGCATTTCAGCGCGGTCTGGTCAAACACAGGTCACGCTCCGTACTAAATTCTCCCAATGTCTGGATTACAGCGCGCTCTGGCCAACCAATTAACGTCACATCAAACATGGCGGCTAGTAGCGGTAGTAACAGACTTGTGACTTGACTTGGACTTGCCAAAAGTCCGACTTTTCATGGACTGAATGGCCGTATGACTCTTTATGATATAGCGGGGGTAACCAGGCGCCGCCCCGGTTAGCGGAGGTATACTACCCGGATCGAGCCGCCAGGTTATAAAACACATCCGTGTCCCCGTTTTTGTCCTTTTTGTTTTTCTGTATTCAGAACCACCCTGAGGTCATCGTGGTGATTCAGAATATATGGTGTTGGGGTCTATATGTTATGGTTTCTGAGTTCAGAGCATTCATGCATTTAAACGGTTTGCCCTTTATGTAATAATCATGATCATGAAAGAAAATACCAATAGCAATTTTAACAATTTGTACGTTTCCCCTATAGGATTATATGTATACTATCGTGGGAAACGTCTGTACAAAAGGAAAAGCCTTGGGAGGATTCATTCAATGCGTTCCCGGTAAGTGAAGTCATAATTCTGAATCGGTATTTGTCTTAAAAAGAATTGGTAAAATTAGGACGCCCTCAGTCGCAGACCCATAAAGCTACATGTATACATCATTCCACATTGTCTCTGAGCCCATCGATCTTAGCTTATATAGTTGGAATTTAGTTTGCTGGACCGCCATCCATTTTTAACCGACCAAAATGACATTATGTGGTCGGTAGATACAATTTGTCTAGGCTCACCACCAGTGGGTACGTAGCCTGAAGAGAAGGTGTTATACATGTAGTTTAGAATGATGCGAGGAAAGCCCCAGGACCAGGGGAAATCCACGAAGTCGGGCAGGGACTAAAAACCCAATCACATGCCAGCCATCCCTGATTCTAACCCGTTGTGGCGGTCCCGGGAGTCCAGGGTGCTCAGAGATCCAGATGACCAAATATGGTAAAATACGTCATGCGACGTCATGCGCAGAACCCGGTGTCATGCGCAGATATGTCCGGTGTAGTCATCTGGATCTCTGAGCGCCCCGGACTCCTTAGACCGCCACACCGGACCTTCCAGTGTGATAAAGGAGTGACAAGTACCAGTGCTCGCTACTTGACTCCCCAGCTAGTGCATGACCAAACAGTTTTAATAGTAATATACATATTTATGTACGCATTTATTTCATAGCGAAGGATAATTAGCAACATGGGATTAGAATTAGTCGATCTATTTTCACATTAGAGCGAGTTTTCTTGAGAAATCACAAATATTTTGTTCCTGTGTGGTGTAACTCGTACAAAAATGTTTCCCCTAAAGTGAAATGTTGACGCCGGGTGCGAACATTTTTCTCAATGCGGACATCTTTTGGTGCGGACGTTTAGAATTTAATTCTTCGCCTGAACAAAAATGTGGGGCCATTTTGGACCACAACAGTATTAAAAAAAATGAGTCATAAATCGTGGCCCACCCTGGTGGAATAAAGGATAACGGTTTGTAGATTTTGTTAGAATGGAATTTAAATCTGGTTTGTTTTAGCTACTTCAGACAATATCTGGGGTTGTAAAAATGGTTATACACCCCGTTCAAATCACCTCCCTTTAATTGGGGACTAAATCTGTGGGGACAAAGAACAAAATCACACATTGTTTTAATACAGTACAGAGAAACGTTTTACAAATTATGGTATGACAGTTATAGCCCTTTCGAAGTATGGCGGACACAATACACGATGTCACCAAGTACGTCACGACCGAACCAAAACATTATGTGCACGCACACTGCAGACAGGCAAAAACAGTCGATTGTCACTACAGACGCCATTCTCTGAATACGATCTACACAGCTAACTAACTGGCATTCTGAAGGAAACTTGGTTTTACTTCGCAACTCCCAGAACTCTCAAATAAACCCGAAAATTATGATTGATTCTGATCGATAAATCTGGTCGACTCAATCGTGTACAAATAGACTTTCGGGTTCGTCTTTTGCCTGCCGGTGATCAGAACAGCTGTTAAGTAAACAAGAAAGACATCGTCTATAGGATGGCGCTGTTCTGATTTTATCCAAATTGAACCGTGCCTTCTTATTGTGGCCGCCATACTTCGAATTGGCTAATAGTAAATAAGCAGATGGTGTCATTTTTGTATAAGCTTTTAAGACTCTTTTGGAAAGTTGTCAATGATAAGCTATTTACTATATTCTTTCCGGCAAATTCCAAATCAAAAACGAGTCGACTATCTAAAACAATTGGTTCCAGGAAAGAGTGTGTGTAATTTCAAATAGTGTGGCGCAAGCGCCATTATACCCTAATGGAGGAAATTTACTCAACGAATTAACATTAATGTTATTAAAATCGTATGGCTGATTACATACAAGGTGATAATTATAGTAATTTATAATAAGTTCTTTTGATTTTGTTTCTTACTTTTCAGACAATGCAGTTTATACTGGAAGTTTACTTTATGGTAGTGGGAATAACTCGATGATGGTTGATACCTTCAGCTTTTATTCTTACGCTGCCGGCGTTGTCGAGGGGAATACATCTGTAATTATCAGTCGGGCCCACTGTGTCCCTGTTTCAGCAACGATTGCCGGTCAAACACTAAGCAGTCCAAGTAAGTGACTGTATGTATGGTGGTATAAGATCTTCAAGGATATACTATGTCATCTATATGGTGCTAATGCCTGTTTGTTCCACGTATTATCCTGATATTTGGATCTGGCGAAGCAATTTTTGTGCCACTCGTTAACGGACTAGGCTCAAACATGTATAATATAATCCACACCCGAAGAGTATAAGAAATAAACACACTTTATGCACTTTATGCATGTGCGTGACTCGCACCATCAAACATTTTTATCTTAATCTTAGATTTACCGATCCTGAGTTTGACTGGCTATGCTAACTTCACTAATGGAATCAGCGATCCGGGGAAGTATTTTACGATTCCCGCAATCTGCAAACAGGTGAATGACGTACACAGTCCAGCTATAGGGACGAACATTATAGAAAAACAGCAAATATAGTCCAACTCCTATATACTACAAACCCGATATTTATTAAACATGGCGGCACCCAAGTGATGAAAAAGGGTTACAGAAATTGGCGTAGAATCTGCCGTTTGATGACACGGATTCTTAAAAGATGGTGATACACTTACGATCGCTTTTGTAAACAGCGTACTTGCTCGCAGCGAGCATACACTACTCGGATATGGTAAGCCTGCCGCTTCGTGAAAACGATACTGAAGTAGTTCCAGTATTACGTACACAGTGTAGCGGCGTCATTTTTATTTGCTGTAGTCGTATTATACTTTACTATATACGACAGAAGATTTAGATGAGATTGGCAAATGTTTTTTTCACGAATTACAGATTTCTTGTATTTAAAAAGACAGTGTTGAGTTGGCAAATAGAACTGCTGTACACTGCTTACTCGCTGTTATTTCAGCCTTTGAGAAAGATTCTGCTAGGATCAAAACGTCAGGCCGCTGTAATTATTAATGTGTAATAATTTTCACCAATTCGTTATTCAACAGGAGAGTTCTGGCCAGAGATCGCAGCGTTCTGTTCCCGATGACAGTTACACTTCCAAATTGGTTTCCCTTGTCAACGCTCTTTTATTTCCACCCGCAAAGTAAATTAATAATGTGACGGCAAAGGGAAGCGTGAATGACCCTCTGACATAAAATTCAAAATCTGTAGTAGGAAAAACAACAATTATACTAATGATGAATGTTTACGCCTAAATCATATTTCAACGAGTAATCCGATTGAAGGCAGAGTAAAAATATAATTAGACTAATTGGGTCATAATTGAGTTTCTATTACACTTTTCGAGTGCCAATTGATTGTAGCTTTACAGAATTCGGTTGCAGCATAGGCCTAATGGGTTAATTTTGTATAAACCATGTCTATAGCCATAGACTGCATTGGCGACCAACTCAGTCATTATTAGAAAGTGTTTGGGTTGTTTTTTTACCCGCCGGGGGTCACTTCTTATGACAGTACTGCATTATCTGCCAGTTTTAGGCTTTGCGGGTTAATGGGTATTATTTTATGCCTTCTAAAGCGGGGAGCAAATAATTCCTAGCAAATGTGTACCGTAATCCTGCAAATAAGCAAATGTCTCTGCAGTAAAGCCCTCCGTAGGGTCCTCCGAGCATCAAACGTTTTTCCACAACTCTCCAGAAATGGATTGCGCTCTTTGTATTTTTTAAGCCACCCAACCCGCTACCGTATCTTACCAGGCTCCCAAAAGTAACATAGGTATACGGTCGGGATCCGACCGGCCGCGACATTTTTCCCTTGCAAATGATTTCTGAATAACTTGATTTTCCGTTTAAAATTGGAGTGGTAAGATGGCGGATCGGTGCATATGGCTTCAACTGACTGCACGGGTTTCAATAGGAGATGCACTATCACGTTCTATTATAAAGATCAGTAAAATAACTTTTGGCTTTTTATATACCAGCAAACTGCCCCGAAATAGGGTGTGTAGTTCAGTATTATACTGTATACAGTAGGAGGTTTATTATTTTTCAATGAGAACGCAGATGGTTACGCGGGCTCTCACCTCGCGTCATTAAGCACAGGAGTTTTCGGCCAATTGCGTTTCTTTTTTTGTGGAAATGTTCTCGAGCCCCACGTAAATTATATGGTACCGTAATATTGGGGTAGAAATATTCGTCGCTGGAAATTGACCTTTTATTTGGAAATGGTGTGGAAGCCGCTATGCATTAAAAATGTTTCTGGACATAATTCAATTTTTATCAAGGTGAAATAATAATTTGGTCCAATGATACAGTCAACAAAATGGAACAGCGAGCTAGTCTTCGTCGAGCGATGGTGTAGAATATGGCCATTGCCCTAAGCTCATGCATAGAACTTGGAAAACCGTTCTACGCCATTGCGAGGACAGGAAAGCAGACTAGCAGTATCGTCCGCAGTCGAAACGTCGCTTTCCAATTCGTAGACTATATTGTAAGAGAATAAGTTTGCTACTATTGTTTTATAGGGTGAATTTCCTTTAGAATATTGCTACCACTTTATAGAAGAATTATCAAACTACTTTTGTGGTTAAAATCAAAATAAAAAATATATAAACAATGGATGTTATTTTGCGAAGATATCTTTATCAGATTATAGGTCATGATACAGAAAAAAGGGTTAGTTTTTTATAATTCAACTCTGAACTGAAAACCAGTTTCATATCGAAGACTGGAAAATAATTTTGGCCCAAACGTCATAGGCGCGTGTTTGCGAATCTTAGTTCAGCCTGCATGATGTCAAAAATAACTAAACTGTCATGATATAAATGTATTTCAAGAAAATAAATGCGTATTTTGAACATAGTGTCGGGAAGTCTGAAGATGTGAAATTATGTACAAAATAAGCGTACATCAGAAGCCATCAATACGTATAGTACACCGCTGAGGTTTCCTATAAAGTACAGGCCGGATCAAAGTTTCAACCCCCCCCCCCCTCCCCTCCCCTCCCCCTCCCCTCCCCCCTTTATGCAGATATATTATTAGTTCTTGCAGTACTGTAAATTTAGGGTAATGTCTCGTCACATTTGATAACTTCAGTATATTTAGAAGAAAACTTAAACAGCATTTATACTACAGCATGCAGCACGCTTACAATAAACACTAATGATATTAGCACACTACCAAATAATTATTAATACTAGCAAACAATTATATTGTATAACAGGTATTATGGAAACCATAGAAAGTTATGTTGGGAAGCCACGCCGCGTACAGAGCTCCAAGGACATAACATTTCAGCACGTGGTGCGATTTGCTACTCATTTTACAGAGCGGCTCAAATTATATGAAACGTAGTAACGTCTGTTTTCCACCAAACGTAAAGGTTTGCACTCTGTGTAAGACATTTTCCAGCTCTGATCTTTCATGATGCAAAGATTTACAACGATTCTGTTAAAAGTTTTGAGATAACGATGTCTTGTAATAATTATGACACGTTTAAATCTAACTTAATTACTTCAGTGATGACGTCATCAACGCGAAAGAGTTTCGAGTCGGTAGGCGTCGTAGTTCTTTGTAGATTCTTCGTCGGTAGGTCTTTTCGCGTACAGCCTCCAGCCGTTCGAAATTATCATGGAGAAAACGGAACGAAACTGACGACGAAAAGGAACAAATTACATGTATAGCGAAAAAGGCGTGTCTCAAATGGTTTTACTTTCAGAGTTTCGGATCATGTTTGGCCCACGCTATCGGCGGTACGGTACACATACGGCGCACGATACCAGTTTTGTTGTTGTCCCGGGTATTGGGTCAGGGTTTTTAATTTCTCAACGGCGCCGCCAGCGGTGGACTCTTGGGAACTCTGCATAAACTCGATAAAATAGGGGGTTCATTTTTCGCCAAATAACAAAATAACTACACGCAGAATATTTTGTTCTTTTTTCTTAGAACTAAGGAATTTATTAACTACTTAACCATTAAACAATTTAATATCAATACTTTTACAACAGGTGGAGTAGGCCTTTAACACCTAACAGTTTTCTTTAAAAACAAAAACACACCAATTTCATTTTATCATGACAATAAAGAGTCCCTTATAAATTTATAAACTGCCTTTTTAAAGTTTTTACCGTATATTCATCATATTATTAAATGATGTATCGGCAAATCTACCAAATGTATATTAAAAAATTTGTATTAAGGCGATATAAAGCACATTGTGGAGTCGATAGTATTTTTTACTAATAGTAATAAAATATTTAATCTTAAAAACATCAATTTATGTGGAGTTTCGCACTCGGAAGCAGTTGAT
>JAVCKS010020356.1:0-11494 GCA_032273685.1 Pteraster tesselatus | reverse complement strand
ACCCCCTTTCTGTCTTCTCAAGTGACAGTTTCTCAAACTATTGCGCACTGCAGTAAATAGCGAGCAAGTGTCAGTCAGTCCACAATTCGTACGTAGCCCAATGCAAACGAATTTCCATCTCCAAATTCTGAACAGAGTAATCCAACACTGCAACAGTGTATTCTGAAACAAGCAATTGGATGTAAATTCTGTCACAGAATCACTTTGCGCCGAGTGGACGGGCAGACCCATCATGTTTTGTTAAAAAGACACAGGCAATGTTTTGAAGATCGCTGCAGCCTCAGTACCTGAAGTTCTTTCATCTTTACGTCGGGGCTAGCATCTTCGTTTGATACCGGCGGCTTAGTTGTCTGGCCCGCTTGAAACTTAACGACGGCAGATGGCTTCTGTCTGAGACTATCCTCCCATCCACTCTGGCCACGGATACGGCACCTCTGGGAGTACAAAATTACATCAAACGGTGTCAAACTTTGAAGGACACATTGTGATGGGCTCTGCGAATAATGGGCTGGGTGGGTGTGAAACTTGTCTGTACAGAGCACAAATCTAGCTGGATATATGTGGGAAACCTATTGAATTTTCGGTTACAGAAAAATCAATTTCTATGTAAATCTTTTGATAATTTATAATTTAGATAAAAGTTTCCCGGCAACTGACTAATTCTCAGAGAGCCAGTCACAATTAGACAAATTCTTAAACCTTGGATATTTACACTACTAACCTTTTGTGATTGCTTGGAAGATCTTGACCATTTTGTTGAGATTGGAGTTTCTGTTGAGAACAAATAAAATATCTCATCTTGGAGTTAAAAAAATGAAAAATTTATAAATGGGGTATTTGGAAACAACAGCTGTTGGAATTTTTTCGTTTTTGCATACTTGTTACTGTTCGAACAAATTTAATCCAAAACAAACACTGCTCGTGCTAGAATAATTTAAGAAAGTCACTTACCCAGACTTCGGTGAACTTGCAAGGATTCTCCTTGAACTTTGACCCTCGGGTTCAGTTCCCCATCTGGTGAAGTTGCAACAACGTGCTTCACTGTTGGCTTCGTGACATTCGTCCAGACTACTTTTCTTTCGCCGGCCAATTTCATTCTGCTTGATGCTATTTCCACGGTTACCGCATCCTCATCCTCCTCATCATCATGGAGTAACTTGTTTCTCAAAGATGTAGACTTCAATCCTTTTTCACCCTCTGATTGTGAACTCTTCTGGGTTTCATCCACATACTCTTTTGTTTCTTCGTCAAATTTTTCTCCGTCTCGTTCAGCATCTCTACTTTCAGTTTGTTTGTGCTGCACGGATGTTTTTTCCTTGTTCTCAAGGTTTCTTGTCTTCCGGTCACCCGTAACTACTTTCTTATTCGACCTCAGCGAGCGGCGCCGTATTATTGGTGAACTCTGTGTATCTGGGAGTGGAGCAATCACTTTAAAGACAGGAGACACCTTCGATATCAGATTAGTTTCACCTCGAGCAAGGCACAGCTGTGAGACTCCAGGAAGGGGGCTGTCTTCAGCTTGGACAATTACACCGTCCTCCACGGACTCGTTCAGAATGTCCGGGTCATTATTGTCAACTGCATCATCGGATTTCTTGCCTCTCTTCGAAGCGCCGTCGCTACGATTGGACAGGGTAGACTTAGGGGCAGACTTCCCCGTAGTATGCCCTTCAGCAGTCTCCGTGAAAGAGGTCAGTTTTCGTTCTTCGTCATCCTGCAGCAGAGGGACATCCTCGATGCTAGTCACAGGACCCAGATTCCAAACATTCTCAAAGGACTCAAACGTGCGAGGCTCCTGCTTCCCTCTCCCCGTTGGTGGATCAATATCGTCATTCTTCAGGGATTCCTTTGGCCTCATACAAACTGTACTGTTAGCCTTCGACTTCGCAGCATCCCTCTTGGCGGTGGTGCTGGCAACCATTCCACCACGTTGGTTTTCAGCAAACTTTGTCGACATTAATCCCACGGCAGCAGAGAATGCTCCAAAATCCGGGGCCTGTTGGCTCACATTCTTGGCCAGTGTATGAGATGTTGATGAGGAGTAGATTGATGCACCTGCCTTAGGGTTACACCTCGATGTAAAACACTTCCTGGCTGTCTGGCGCAGCGGAAAAGGTCGTTGAGATTCATAGTGTCTAGTTTCTTTGCCATATCCTGATCCAGTTGTTGCCAATACTGACCCGTCGGTCAGCGGCGGTTCGCCTGACTTGCGACGAGAGTGTCCTGTCACAAGGCTACGATATACACTCCTCCCCTCGAAGGGATTTTTCTTAGACGATCCAGGCTTACTGGTAAGGATCCCTCTGTCTTCTTCAGTATCAGATGACTCATAAGACTCTGTCGTATTCAGAGGCTGAATTTTTCGTATCTCAAAGAAATTGTCAGTATCTGCAGAACCATCTCTGTCAGTCATCTCTGTACTTGAGCTTATGTCGCCGGCGGTTGGACCTGTTTTGGGCACCGGCAAGTTGTCTCGGCTTTTAAGATTCACCCTCTCGTCGAAGACTCCAATATGCTGCTTCCTACCACCGCTACATCTGTTTCCTATTTCTACTTTTCCTTCCGTCTTGCCTCTCTGGCTCCTTCTCTGGACTGGCATCCCAGCTTCATCCTCGCTCCCGGATGTACCGTTTTTCTTTGGCCTTCCTTCGCTGTTTTTGTCTGTAGTCTTCTTTCTTAGGTTTTGTCTTGATACATGAGGGGACCTGATCAACGGCACTTCTTTGTTTCTTTCCTTTTCGGTGGAAAGCAATTTTTTCCTTTGCAATGCTTTTCCATTTTTTTCATCAATCGTTTCTTGTGAAACTGGCTCAGTCGAGGCTCGTTTACCACTTGAATATAGATTGGCAGTGCTCTTAGTCTTACAGATAAACAAATTAATCAAATCTTAATGGCACAACGTTTCTCCAGTATCATTACCTAAATTCACTACAGTGATTCATCAGTGGAGGCCTATATATATTGCTTCTCAATTAGTGAGTATTGATACAACAAGCAATCCTCAAAATTCTGTGCAAAAACCAACTTTCTTATCCAAAATTATTTTGTTCTTACAAGCACTGTCACTATAATTAGCATATCTCTAATAAAAAATTAAAGAAAAACAGAAGAACAAAACTTTATAAATTAGTGTATTGTTGATTTTGATGAGTAGTACTCAGTACTTAATTATACATTGCTACCATCTGCTGCTAATGCTCTGCCCCTCCAGACCAGAAACATGGTTTTGATTTTACTTGGCCTGTAAGTTTACCTGGAGATTCTTTAGGAAAGACTTCCCATAGGCCATCTGAATGTAAACGTTGAAACGTCTTTTCTTAGGTGCATTCCAAGTTCGATACACCCTTTGCAGTGTCTAGGGATAAGGCAAGTAACAACAGCTATATAGTCCTAGGCCCAGTAGACATGATTTGTTTATCACCAAATATTTTGTGAAATGGCTTTCAAACCAATTTATATTGACAGCCTTTGCTTAATAATAGTTTAACTTAAGTTTTAATAACTTATCGTAATTTCTTGGTAGGTATGACTATTTTGAATAATTTATAATCTCCAAACACTTTTTACTTCAACTTTGTATTTTAAATTAAATATTTACGAAAAAGCAAAGTTAGCATTAACTGCAAAGCCATGGACGCTTGTGTGGAAACAATTATTACTAGCCTTGTCAGTTCCATCGCCTCTCTCTGGCTGTTCTGGCACTATGGCAAACTTTGTTTAGACTAGAGCAAATTAACTTGGAATCAAGGTAAATATTTATACTTACCACTTTACTATAGAAAGGCATACTTTAAATCGAATTTTTTATCTTGTGACTGAAAGGAATTAACCATTTAAAATCGGACCACAGATTTGTCAAAGAAGTTGAAAATTTAAAGCGCATGCCGAAAAGTGAAACTTTGGCAACCCATAATACTTTTGGTTGGGCCCCGTCTTAAAACTGCTCTGCGGGTACTAGTACGGCTGAGTCTGGGCTCCCGCCCACGGCCGACAGCATGCTGCTTGCGCGCTAGCTGCGTCTTATTTCTGACGTGCGCTATTATCGCACGTGGAGCGAATTTTTCCAGAAAACTACCACCATCTTCTCCATGCATGATATGCCACAAGAAATTATCCGGGAAATTATAAACGATATTTAATATAAAGTATTCCAAAAATGGTAAAAGTCGCATACGGGCCTAATTATATATAATGTCCAACTTTTTATTGAGGAAATATCAAACGCGTGGCAGTCAAATCGTCACATTTCAGCTCGAACTTTCTCCAATTTATCTGGACGTTTGATTTTTATTGAGCACGGAGCCGGCCACATACGCTGCGCCCTCTCTAGACCTCCCCCATTAGATGGAAATCAATGTAATCAAATCAAACGTACAGTACATCATGTACATATTTTAGTATTCTTATTATTTTCTGAATGGCATTGTTAATTAAGCTATAGATAATTAAATGAGCTTTAACTTACAAGGTTATGTACTCTTCACACTATTATAGCATGTATATAGTACCGGTAACTACCCGAACCCTACGTACTTCTATATCAAAAATAAATAAATCCTCTAAAACCACATAGTTTTTTAGCAAAATACCCCGTAATCCTTTTTCCGGTGCGTGATTTATTTAAACCGCTACTTTAATCTTACAACTCGGCAATACATTATTTACAGTGACCAAGGCTAGTTAATTGTGTTTTCATTTTTTCCATGAACAGATGTTTTAGAAACTTGCTATCAAACCTTTAATGTTGTTCGGGTCATTTGGAATTCAACAATTACATCTGGCCGGTCCTACATTAAGCGTCGGTCGTCTTGGAAACCATTAATAACGTTTCCTAGGTAACTGTCAATATATTCCGAACACGTATCAATCAATCTATAATCACTACCAACACAAAAACGAGGCCAAGTGCGATATGATTATGATTATAGGAGGGGCCATAAGTATAGTCGTTGATCAAGTGAGAAATAGGTGGCAGATAGATGCGTCGAAATTGTGACGGTTTGTGAGCTGCATTAACGTTTTGGTTTACATTCAGGAATGCAATCATTCCCTGAAATGAAGGCTACGGATCTCCTGGATGAATTCAGTGCATGTATAATGTGTACGTACGTACGTACGTACATGTGTGTATGCACGCAGTACATGTAGCGCGCACACAAATTTAGTGTCTGGATATACGGTACCTAGACCGTACCCGTACCCGTACGCGTGTATATGTGTACGTACGTGTGTGGACGTACGAGCCGAGCTGAGCGGTCAAACGAGTATTTGGGAAAACAATCGATCAAAGTGCAGCCTCATTCCGTCTTATTTCTCGTGTTCTGCTAAGAAAACAGTTTACTGTGATAACATTTTTTGAAGTCAGAAGGTGCCTGGTTGGAAAATATCAAGCGGGAAAGCTGTCACTGCCGATCGAGCTGTGTTTCCGAGCGGATTCAAACGGTACGAATACCGGCACTGGTTACACGGCGACGTTCAATCCCGTGTGTAACGCGTAAACGTACGCCGTCAGTTCAGGCTCAGAGTGCTCGTCTGACCTCGACTGCTAGTGTCACAGTACCACCAATCGCCCGTTGTCATTGAATTTGCAAGATGATTTGAAGGAGAACAGCAACAACAACAATGTAACGTTTGAAATTTGACAACATAGCCAGGCAGTGGCAGAACATAACATTCAATCGTTATCTACTTTGAAGCGATAGCAGCAATCTACTCATCGTAATCATTTCCCACTTTGTCAGTTTGTGTGGTGAGATCTTCCACGGGACAAATACACACGACGATGCATAAAACCGATCTCAACTTGGATCGGGTTATAGAGCAGCTGTTATCGGTACAGACAACAGGAAAGCAGGTACTGTCATTATTGACTATTGTCATAGTTCATAGTTGACTATTTTCAGATAGTAGTGTCCTATGCCCTAGCCTACTTTAATTTAAATATTGAAATGTTTAGTATATTTAAAGACTAGCCTATACACTATACAGACATCTTATTTGTGTGACTGTGCATGAGATTAAAAAATTATGTTGACTTTTGTTATGCAGAGTCTATATTAATTATTTTGTTTTAGAAACTGCTTCAGTTAGCCTAATTCTAAGTACTAGTGTAATAGAACTACTGTACTACTACTACTAGTACTTGTTAACAAATTCCATGAGCTTTTACAGAACTAATGACCTCGATTCATGATTGGTATTCATGCAGAGTATTTCATGCCACAACCCGTCATCTTCAATGGGCTGGTAGGTTTGTCTTTAGCAACCGAATCGAGGCCAAGTGATATATCTGAAAGGCTTAAAACTTGAAGGATGATTGACTTAACTACCACTTTTCTTTATTTATCCCCTCATTAATCTTTGCTAGTTAAGAAAACAATGCCAATGGTAAAATGACAATATTTTAATATTTACCTTTTCGAATCCGAAAACCTTTTTGCTCCTTGCTCCTCCCATAGCTGCTCCTGCCCCTCCCTTCCCATTGTCCCCCCCTTCCCATTGTCCCCCATGTTGATTCGTAACAGTAATTAAATTGCTATAGGGGTTTGCCTTTTCTCTTTATGCAAATTTATTATAAATGAGGTTTAAATCCATGCATAATACTGGCCAAAAGGAGGGTCTCAAGTGTTTTAGCCATGCTAGTACCAATGTAAGTTTAGCTTGCAACATTTTGTGAAATCCTCGACATACCACAATTGTCATTATTTTGTTCAATATTGTTTGCCGCAATTAATTATAAAATAGCAAATTTATTTAAGTAAAAAAATTGGTATCTCGGTACCAGTACATGATATGACCTCACGGAGTACTCGCATTTATCATCCTCAAAATACCCTGTAGACACTCATATTGACATTGAGTGTGCATTAGTTGTACTACATGTACACTGTACACTGATTACATGTAGCTAGATGTGTTTCATTAGAGATCGACAGAGATTAAGTAAATCATGTACTGGTACTATAATTGTACCTCAAAGCCTGGTTCAATTAGTTCCTAATGTTTCCGTGATCAATGGTGCATTGCATGATTTACCGTATGAATGATGATTGATGCTAGAGCAGTGTTCATTGACCACACAGAGATGTCACTATAATGTCTTGCTCAAGTGTACTGCTTGGAATAATTAACACAATTTAGAGTAGATGGTACAAGTGGTACAACTGTCTACTGTTTGACAAATCATCAAAGCTTATGGTGATTGTGCGCATGTTTATAATGATTGCCTTAGTGATTTATGTCACTGAAAGGGAAAATACAAAAGAAGTACCTGTAAATAAAATTTAGTGAAAAGACTAGTGTGCGTACAGGTCTGCATCCCTCAGATGCTGGAACCTCTGTAAACTAATCCCTCTAGAAGTTCATATAGACCAATACATTCCATGCGCACAGAAAATACGCATATGGAATATTTGTGCGTGTGTGTTCACACATTGTTAGGTGAGCCCCCAGTAATGGCGTCGCAGAGAGACGTATAGTTTCTAGAATAGCCAACCAGTTCTTAGTTCAGTTGTATTAAAGGGACAAGGCATTTAAAAACTTGTTTAGAGAGGCTGCAAATTATTGGACAATGACCCGTCTGTCTCTCAACTCAGGTGCAACTTCCAGAGAACCAGATCCGGCAGCTATGTCAGCTCTCGAGAGACAAGTTTCTAGAAGAACCGATGCTGTTGGAGCTGGAAGCGCCAGTCAACATCGTGGGTGACATCCATGGACAATTCATGGATCTTATCCGCCACTTTGATACATTAGGCTTCCCTCCAGAGAGTAACTACCTCTTCCTCGGGGATTATGTCGACAGGTTAGTTCTTAATTATTATATCGTTTAAATTATTGTATCATTCAATCATGGTAAGAAACACTTAATTTGGAAACAAAATCAGAACGTTTTGTTTTACGAATCAATGAAAATGTATAAAGAATTTCCTCGCTTTGTTGACGTACAATGTATGCCATTTCAAATCTCAGTAACTTGACAGTCGCTGCGTGTAAGTTAACAATATGCTCTAAAGGCCCCACATACATGCTTCTTTAAGCGGAACTACAATACCTCAGTTTACAATACTTCCACATGTAGTAGTTAGGAACAAACAATTTACAATGTATGGTCAGATGGGGCCCATATTTAAATCCCCCCCCTATTACCTGGACCACACCTTAGATTCTGTAGTATACAGTATGCAGTTTGGCAATACAAAAAAAATGATGTTTTGATTTTATGTTCTGTCATTGCCCCAAGTGAAAACTGTCCTCATGAGAAGATTAAAATATCTGATTAAACCTTTCAAATCACTCCATGACAATTTGATAACCTTCAGTGCTGATAAAAGTAGTTTACTTGAAAGAAAAATGAGGTTAATGGGTTGATCCACAATACTCTGGTTAAAAGAAGAACATACTAATTACTACCCATATAGAGACTCGGACATCATGTAATACATGCATTAGCCTTGGTTGAAGATGTTTTCCCTAGGGGAGGGGAGGGGAGGGGAGGGGAGGGGGAGGGGGAGGGGGAGTTCACTGAAACAGCCCTCATAATAAATAACTCAGACACTATTAGCAGCAGAAGACGGCTGCCTTTGTAGGTCAAGATGTTACCCATATTGAAAGTCCTTAATACAATGGCACCCCCACTGCTACTCCTACTGTACGACTTCGCACCTTGAGGCTATGTAATAATAGCCAGGCACGTATCATTGAATTCCTTGAGATATTATAGAAATGAAGACATATCAAATTTGGGGGACATGTATACAAGTGTAGCTATTCATGCAGACACATTCAAATTATTCGCATTATATCCTTCAGCAGAATGGGGAGTGGGGATTGATGTACATGTTTTAAGCCAGACAAGAGGGTACATAATATGATGATGACGAGCAAAAGAATTTACGGTTTTCAGAAGTGGGAGGAAACCTCCCTATATGAACTCGGGAAAAGCCAGGCTGTGTACATGTTATAGCCTCGGGATTCAAAGTTGCATTCTCCAGGTGAGAAAAATGCGCCACTGCACGTACGTCTGCCCGTATGGCTCCCTGCGTTCTAATTAAAATCACAGAATGTTACATTCAGTTGTCATTGTGTGCTAGCCACTATCATACATGTACATCTACAGAGACCGTGATCAATCGTAATTGAGTGATTCCACCGCTGAAAATTTTACTAGGTTCTGTGTGTAATGACTGATATCGTAGTTCTGTGCATATGATAATGTATTGCACAGAGTAGGCAGAAATGTGTCCTTTTTGCTTGAAAATATTCCCATCAATTTATTGTTTTTTTTATGTGGTGTCTTTGGTGTCACAAAATGCAGTTACCAATGGTGAACTTTTCACATACATGCAATATCCCTTTATTATACAGTACATGTAACTGCCAATAATATTGCATCAATTTATGTTTTTTTCGAATGAAGCTGTAAGAATTGAGGGTTAGAATACCGCTGTAAGATATATATTTGTCAACAATGTACATGTATCTATTCGCTTTATGAATCTTTATGACATTCTACAATGTCCGTGCAGCCCTGACAATGCCGAAATGTTCAATGCAAATATTGCTCATGATTTAAAGTTTTTAAAATTCCATTGAAATATTCTAAAAACCAACTTTTTAGTACAGTTTACATGCGCATCCAGAGGAGTTGAAATATTCTAAAAACCAACTTTTTAAGGCAAGTACAGTTTACATGCGCATCCAGAGGAGTTGAAATATTCTAAAAACCAACTTTTTAAGGCAAGTACTTTTTAAATGCGCATCCATTTGACTACTGAGACAAGGCGTGGAGTTTCTCAGCCCTTGTGGGGTTGTACACATGTACAATAGCATAGATTAATGAGCATCTGTTTATGTCACACATGTCCTAAATGATGACTGGTGTCATGTGCACATCTCATCAAGAAAAACCATGATCCTTGGGATGAATAATAAGAAGTACACCAGTAATGCCTACAGCACATTTGTAGGTACAGTACATGTAAAGTAGAGCGTTAAATATGAATCAAGTGTGCAAGGTTACAAGGTTCTGTGTCTGTAGTGAGCTCAGAAAACAAGGCGGTGGAAATGTGTTGTATGTTTAGAAGCCCGAAATAGGAGTATGCTCTTTTTTTTTATGGATTACGTACGATGTTTGTACTGGCAGTCTGTAATTGGTTCCAAAAGCAGCAAAGAACATTTTTGCAATAATGAAAGGGAATTTCCATTTGAAAATTTCATAATTTCGTGAAGCATTCACTGACGAGGCAGTAACCGGGGGCTACTGAGGCAAATGCATGCCATCTTTCTGCAGTATTTTCTAGAAATAAAAGATTAAAACCCGTTGAAATCCCCCTCTCCCGACTTTCCCTTTAGAATTTGCCTGTCCTTTGATTTTAACATTAAAGTGAGATCCTTTTCAACAGTTCTCAAGAATGTTTGACAAACTAACTAATCGACACTCAGTTGTATCCATAAATTACCCCTCCTTCCCTCCCTCCCCTTCCTCCTCCCAATAGACTCATCACCAACCGGGCAAGAAATCATAAACATGTGGTTTCCCCTCCCTTGGTAAATTATAATCAATGAGGGGACAGGCAGTTGGTTAGACTTGCAACCCAGAGTAATATTGGGAATGTGTGGAATCTACTCAGCATGCTGGCTATGGTACCCAGGACGGACCATGTCAGCACTCAGTATTATAAGTCTCTGTGTTCCTGTCCGAGTATTTTACATGTACTTTAGAGTATATAAAGGGGCACTTCTCATCCAAGGCATCCATAAATTCGCGAGCCCAGCCATTTCATTATCTACCAATATACATGTAGACCACTCTGGAGTGAAGATAGACAAGCTAATTCTAATTCCAATTTAGTTAATAAACACCACAAACTTAGGGTTTTGTGATTTTAGAATTGGAGATTCCTGATGAGCACTTTAAAGGGAACCTTGCATATTTGTGCAGTGTTTTGCATGCACTACACATATCGTCATATATACAAATGCCGTCATATATACAAATGCCAGATCAACTCTCTTTAAAAGCATGCTTCAACTTGATGATGAACCTGCTCTGTATTAAATTCATACTGCATATATGTGAATATAATATCAAAGTACATGTACATGTGAATATGTTGTGCATTTGTACCTCGCGCAACAGAGTTTTGTAAATGGATGAATGGTAAGGAAAATTCTTGTACAAAAGACACTAATCATACAGAAATGACAAGTGCACAATCCACATGCACAATGTACAAAATGAAAGGTACTAATACAATTAAATTCTTGCATTTTTATCCGCATTTGTGTCATCCTACATGTATGTGTAGGGCCTGTACAGCAAATGATCTGTGCTCCACATATTTCTTATTATTATTATTATAATTAAATCATAATTTGTTTGTCAGATGTTAGTCCATCCAATGATTTAATCAAAAATATACTGGGGGGGGGGGGGGGGGGGGGGGGGGGGGGGGGGGGGGGGGGGGGGGGGGGGGGGGGGGGGGGGGGGGGGGGG
>JAVCKS010020345.1:0-14026 GCA_032273685.1 Pteraster tesselatus | reverse complement strand
CACACGGTACATAGAACACGTAAGGTAGCTTATACGCCGGAGATTTCTTGGAGACACCGAGAGGAAAAGTAGCAACATGACTACTGCTAGAACGCTTAGTTATGTTTACCATGCATTGATAGCATCATTCGGCAATATCTACCACACTTAAGTATAGAGGGATGAGGGGAACATACCATTGACACAACAGTAATAATATTGGGGACATGTCCCTTGGGCAGGGATCGTAGCCCTAGTTTGTCATTCTAGACCCCGCCCCTTGGTGGGGAGCTGGCTGACAGCAAAGACTGAAAAGACTCGTACACCTGCTACGGACAACCTGTTAATTATTATATTATACGAGATATCGAGTTTGATGACGGATATCTACGGCGCGTTTTGTACAGGGCATAATCCATCAACCGACAAAAAGTAAGGAATCTCGGTCGACAGTCGAGGATAATAATAATTGGACAACGTCATCTTACTACAAGTAGGCAGGTCACATAATTTGCCCAAAACGCTTCGACATTTCAAAAATCAGAGAGGTTGATCGCCAGTTCGGCCTGAAAACATGGTGCTTGGATTGTCATCTCTGTGTTGTTATCTTAATACCTATGCAATAATTAAGAGATTCTGGAAATCAAATAGGAATGTGTCTTTCTTAACCACAAAAATGCAGCAAAACCTCAACAATGTATTTTCATGGTGTCTAAAATGGAGTTTTAAACTTTCTATTTCTAAAACAATTGCTGTCCTCTTCACTAACAAGTCCCATGTAAATATATCTCTAAAACTCAATGATAATTATATTAAGATCAGCCAAATTTATAGGGGTTATCTTTGACGATCATCTGAAACATAAATTACAGCTATACTTATATGGTACCGTAGTTCATGGGGTGCGGATTATACCAGTTCTAGTCAGCTCTTATAAAACCTCTCCTGGAATATAGTTGCGAAGCTTTCGACTCTGCCTCCTCTTCAGTAAAATAAAAACTAGACAGCATACAATACTAGTTCCTAAAAATATGTACCGGTGCATGCTATTCATGGTTCCCAACTCTGTTGGCTACAAACTGAATGTGGTGACCCCCCCACTTGAACTATATTGTAAATATTTATGTAACGTCCATGGAATTAAAATTAATGCAAATAAGTCTTCTCCGAACCTTGCTTTTAAAGAAGATAATTGGCAAAAACATTATTTTGCTGACAAATGGAACAGACATCTCACAAAACCCCCCTTCGCAGCAAGAATCGATAACTATACTTTCACTGTTTTCCCTATTTTTGTAATTCCCCTTCTGGAACTATAATAAACTAGTCATTTCTACACAGGTCCTCACACGAATTGCAAATGTAGACGATATCCACGAAAACCCCTACCGGTATATCTGCTGGTATGTAAAGCAATATTCCGCGCAATCTATTTTCTATACTCACCACGCCTTCAAAGCATAGGCCTATATGGCTATAGCATACATCTGTGAGTGCAAAAGCATCAATAAAATTGTAATACAAAATATTTTGGTAATATTTTTTCAAACGATTTTAGGCCTAAATGGTTTGTAATTTTACGGTCAAGCATTGTACTATTTCAGAAAATGTTCGGTTCGGCCACCTTTGATCCACGGAAACGAACCATTAAATGGTGGGGAAGGCCAACCAGAGAGTTGGTATGAATTCATTATTTTACAGTCTATAATACTAAATACTAAATGTATTACTGCTGCAAGTACATCTTTTCGAAACGGGAAATATGCATCATGCATAATAGCTTGTTTACCTTACGGTTAATTGCGCACAAGTAAAGGCACCAAAAAATACACAACTCATGAGGGCGATATTCAATCCATTATCCATAATGTATTCCAGACTTATTCGGGAGTAATTTGTTTTATTTTGTTGATGCCGAGAAAACTGGCGCGAAACTAAATTAGGCGTTCTTTATTAAGTCCAACCATTGCTTTGTTTCTCATCTCAGAAGGCTTTTTGAACAAACCTAAGCTAGGGTTGTAGGTATTTCGTGACGCTTATATAGTACATGGCTTTAATTAAGCAAACAAACTCATAGTACGTGCGTTGGGTTTCAAGTATGGTTGGAAATATCGAGCCGTTCAAGACAGCAGAACTACATAAATTGGACCAAATTATCTTAGGATAATCACAAACTACCGTATAATTGTTCTATGGATAATTCGTATCTATCAGCATTATGATTAAATTCCAGAACATGACCCTAATCGTGCATAACAATGCCGTGGACAGCAGTGTAACATAAGAAGCCCGTCCAAACCGAAGAAGTAGCGATCGATGAAACAGCGAGTAGTTACAGCAGAAGGATCCAGCGATGCGGGGCCAGCACGGCGCAGCGCCCTGCCAGCCCCGGGTTCTGAACCACCTACTATATTTATCTGCCACCACACCGCAGTGGCGCACCAGCTCAGGTGATTCACCGCGGTCCAGGAAACTACCCTCGGGCTGTACCTGTGTATGGAAGCTGAAAAGCCCACCCTAGGCCGGCCCTTGTTGATAATCAATGATCGTGAAGGGTATGTTACCTATTTAGCCGCGGGAACTTGTTCCAAAATGGATGTTGCGGCACGCCAAGAAATGCTCCTGAAGATGGGTATATATAAGGTGTATATAGGAAATGTTGGAGTGCATTGTTCTTATGCAATAACATATTTTGGCGGTTTTTTTTTCCTGCTCCTTTGGGGAATAGAATAAAACTCTTGCAGTTCCGAGTGCGCGAATTCAGAACTAAGGAGTGCGATAGGAAAATAGTGCAGCACGCTTGAGACATCCGTGTCTATGTTGTAAAGCTATAGGCCTAATGGTAAAACTCACTCTTTTGTTGTAACCACAGGCAGAGCCGGTAATGGTGAATGGATGTCGATGCGGCTTGTTTCCGTAGACAAATGCATAGGCCAAATAACACTAGCGAAGAGAGAATCTGTAGGTCCTCAACTTTGAGAAAGACACGTAAAGATTACTCGTATACATGATCGACACTGATGTCAGAGAACACACCATACCGTATAGTGCTTCAATTTCCTTCAATAATCGGTTAACTTCCTCTAAAGGAGCAGCACCACCGACTATAGAAATGATTGACGGGTCTCCTATTGAAGTCCGTGCAGCCAGTTGAAGCCACCGATCAACCGTATGTTTTTGGAGTAGTAAGATGGCTGGTCGATGGCTTCAAAAATTACCATTCGTTCTATAGAGATGAGTGAGCAGTACGGTACGTAAGCTATGTGAATTGTTGATGTCAGAATGAGGACGCTGCTGTTGCGTTCAGGCTATCCCCCAAGCAGTTCTAAATTCAAACCAATGTTACCAATGATACCAAGATACCCGGTATACCGTACCTCAGAAACGTCATGCACGTTTGGCAGAAGGAAAAAAACCGAAAGGTCCAACAGAGCAATGTCGAAAATGTAGGCCAATTATTAATGTGAAATGTACACCACTTGTGGAAGGAGAAATATATCACTGTTAAGTCAAGCCAATGCTATCGTCTCGACGCGCTAATAATCCGACCGAATTGAGTCAGTCTGCTGCTCGTTTGTCATACTCATGCTTTGAATTGCAACAAAAACTTATTAGAACAACTGACCGCTTTGGACAAAAAAATAAAATAAACATTAGTCTAGATTTTGGAGCAGTGGGGAATATTGAGGAAGACATCCGTGGTAGGTCCATGACCGGGCGTGATTTACGGTATATAGATATCCAGGGTGAACCAATGAGGACGCGTCGACGTATAACGTATACGGTCTGACGACTGCGGGAAACCAGCTAATATTAGCTAGATTGTATGCTCGCCGTGGAGATCCGTGATAGTGATTAAGGAGTGTGACTTCAAGAATAATAGACTTGCCCAAATGGAACCGTCATTCCAGCGTGCATTAGTGATCGGGCTACGATTTGTGTTCGTCGTCATAAAACAGTAAAATTGGTAATAACAAAATATATAATAATCTTCGCTAAACATTTGTCTTTGCAGCATTTAGATTATTCTTTCGTTATTTTGAATTAGTCAATGTATCACCAGTCATTCTGCAAAAATAAAACCGAATTATCTTTAGATGCCTAGGCCCTATTTAACAAATTATTGTGTACGATTTGACTAATTTATGCCACCTGGCACTATAATAACTTAGCAAAATCCGTGTTGTTGTTGTCACGTTCAGCGATATCACACTTCGATACCCCTAGACTACTGCTGGTGAATGTAAAGAAGTTCCTTCTAAATTGTTGGTATCTAGTCAATCGGGATCTACACACAACATGATTACCAATTTCAATATTTTCCCCAGTAGCCTCCACTTTTGTAATCATTCTTACAAACTCTCTTTCCATCCGTACAGGTTATTTGTGGCGATGGCGAAGGTACCGGTAATGCATACCATAGTACAAGCAAACTGGAGAAGGGAGCCGATGCGAGCTCGATTTAACACCAGACCCGATGTCACGAAACACGTGTTTTCGACACTGCTAATCTGGAAATCGCTTCAAGCATTATTGAGGACGAGTGTTTCAAGACCGGACACCCATATTGAGGCACACAGAACAGATGCAGCAAAAGTAGAATAGGTTTATCCCATAGCCTAGGCGAATAATCACATGGTTGCGAGGCTAGTGGGTTAGTCAAACTATCCTAGCGAGGTGACCCCCGGGGCAGCCTAGTCCTATGGCTTCGTCTCGGGAATAATATAGGAAGATTCATAGATCACGGAATGGATACCACGAGTGAAAGCAGTCAATATTTTGTTTTATAACACCCAATACATACTCCAAAAACCATATCGGCCCCCAAACAATCGGTGTCCATGGATATGGAAAGACAACGTATCAACAAACATGCGATGTGGCCGAATGTGTTTTAAAAAAAATGAATTTCGAAATTAAGGGCAGAACGCGCATTATGTCGTTTGAATGCAACTCGCGCAATTTCTGTATAACGAATGAGTGGTGAGAGGGAGACGACGGTTTAATACAATAATGTCAGGAAAAAAAATACACAAAGTAGTTTTCAAGGGGAATTTAACTTTGAATTGCGCTGGGCCATGAATACTGAATGATTATTCTCGAATATCTATATAATACATGTACCTACAACTAATAACATGAATAGAACAGTCAATCCTTCACCGAAGAAAAATATTCGTATATGATGCACGAATGTCAAACATTCGATTTCTGTTTTACACAACATCAACGCACATTCTTGTCATTTGATGCTATAGTATTATTAAAAGAAATATCTGTATTGCCTTTATTATGATTGCGTGCCTCTTTCCAAACAGATATATTCGAGAAAATTGGTTCGTTTGCAGTGAAGCGGTTTTGTCTCGAGAATTCTACCTCACTCTCTGTTACGCGACGTGCAAAACAGTTCACAATAAGAAGTGAAGGTTCAAATCGCACCCCTATGGGTGCAAATGGCTGATCCCCTACCAATGCATCACGGACTATAAGAGTACAAGTCTGCACCCCAATTTGGGGTGCAGACTTGCAGATTCGCCATTATGTTCGGGTTGTAATTTTGCACCTATTGCGCCGCTATTGTCTACTGGGATTTTGCACCTATTCCACCGCTATTGTAACATCCTACTGGGATTTTGCACCTATTGCGCCGCTATTGTAACATATGAAGGGATCGTGCACCTATACTTCGGCGCTATTGTAACATCCTACAAGGATTTTGCACCTACCGCGCCGCTATTGTAACACCCTACTGGGATTTTGCACCTACTGCGCCGGTATTGTAACATCCTACTGGGATTTTGCACCTATTGCGCCGCTATTGTAACATCCTACTGGGATTTTGCACCTACTGCGCCGGTATTGTAACATCCTACTGGGATTTTGCACCTATTGCGCAGCTATTGTAACATAATCGTGCAACTATACTGCGGCGCTATTGTAACATCCTACAAGGATTTTGCACCTACCGCGCCGGTATATGTAACACCCTACAAAGATTTTGCATCTATTGCGCCGCTATTGTATCACCCATATACTATCGGTGCAGGATTGAACCTTTATTTCTTATCCTGTAGAGACCTAAGCCAAGACCATAGGATGAGCGCACTTGGTTCAAGAAATAGTTAACGACGGTTTGATGTGGCAATTTAAATGAATGTCACGTGCATTGTAATCCTCCAGTGAAATTACAAGGATTTACGTTAATTTACTTATGTAAAATATAATATTCTTATAGTCAAAATACCTGATTTAAGTTCACGGCAAAAAAAACAATTTCATTACCATCGTGTTTTCTTCCTCTATATCTGGTCTATAATAAGACTTATTGAATAGGAACAGTTAATATAAGTGCAGGTCATTCCAGCGGCACGGGTTCCTTTGACACGATTACAGCATCCTTTCAAATTATGCTTTAACATAATAATAAACCACATGTACTAAGGGAACGCAGCGCAAAGTATAGTACTATATCACTTGCCGATGGTCAGGTTTATATAAATCAGACATACTGTATGTTGCGTCAGGGTGTAAGACCAAACTCGGTGTGGTCCTCGAACCCTGCACGCACCGAACACATTCCTCACATCACAACTCACTTCGAAACTTAAACCGCCAGGAATCCACAAAACCCGCCAAAATTGGGTTAGTGATGATTGTTAGCTAAACAGAGAGCGGATTGTCTTGGGGCTCCTGGCGTGACGGTCCCACAAGGTAGGGTGTCCGTCATCGCCTGGTTGTGTAACAGCGCCGAAGTGCAGCGCCCCACAAGCGGGACTGGCATTTATTGATTACATCTGACCAGATTTATGGTCAATTCCCAAAGCTAATGGTGTTGAAATCGGAAAGAGGAAGGGATATACAAAATGGTACATGTGGTAAGAGCGCTTACCCAAATGCCCTGACCGTGCTTTGTACAGAGCATTTTGAGGGGCAGAGAATTGAATTATAACATTGTCCCACATGTTTCCGTGATCGCAAAGGAATATTGACTGAAAAAAGACCTTTCTAGCAAACATAATTTATAAGCTATACCCCCCCCCCCCCAGCCCCCCCCACCCCAGCCCACCCCACCCCACCCCGACAGCCGCATTGCCGCTTCGATATTGCGACCCGGTGCTGTCGCTATGCCCAAACGATCGCTGACAATCTGGATGATCGTTCAAGGCAGTTGAAGCAAAATTATGTCATTGGAAGCGACCAGGCATAGTGAAACGTTTCGCAGTACTTTCAAGCAATGTTCTCTTCCCACCGCGAACATTATCAGCCACGGGCGTAATGATCAAGGCGCAATCTTGCCGACAAAATCTCGCAAAGCAAACCCAATAAGTACCCCGACCCCCTCCTCCCCCCCCTCCTTCCCCTCCTTATTCCTCCCCCTCCCTTCGAAACGTTCAATGGGGGGTAAAGCATGAGAGGTCTAGCATCATAATTTACTAGCCCGGCTGAGAAACTTAGTAATTCTTAATACATTGTGGCGTGATGACAGAAATGGGCGTCGGTTATTCGATAGTTTAGTTTGTGTTTAGATACCATATTCTATAAGTTAAATTATGGTATAGGTTTTGTAATATTAACGACACCAAATTGTTTTTAGAGCAAGCTTAGTGAGAACCAGCTATTCGTGTGCAATGCAAGAAATATGAATTGGTAGGCATTGAGTGGGCCCGTTTTCTTTGCAGACATTGTCGCCTTTTGTTGGCAATAATTTTCAACAATTTGTGTGTGAGGGCAGCCTACATAGCCAGACAATTAGACATGCGCCATAGGACATGAACCTTTCGGACAGAACACTAATGAATTACCACTTTTAGGACATCACCTTTAATATTCTGATAACATTTGATAGCATCGGGTCAAGCAGAATTCCGGGGAGTCAGGTGGCGCAGTGGTGCTTTCCTCGCCTTCACCACTAGAAGTCCCGGGTGTGAATCCGGAAACTGACCTGTCAACTGGGTTTTTGGTCCCTACCTGACTTGACTTCGATGTTTTCCTCTCCATTCATCTCCTTCTCTCACAATACATACCCACTAGTGATAAGCATATCCAAATTGTATCTTCTCAGACCGTTCCGGTGGGGTTAAAAACGTTGCCACTGACCAGCTTCCATTGAAGTTTCAAATTGAAAATATACGAAGAAGAAGACAGAATTCCACCGTTCCAATAAAATCCTTCCACGGGGTAAAATTCTGCCTAATGCCGACTGAACATCATCGTTGATGATGACGTAAACATGTCACGCATGCAAATTGGAGTAAATAAACTGTGTAATAGCCGAAAGGTTCAGAGTAAGAAATAGGCAATTTCGAAAAATCGAAAAACATTAATATTCAGAGAAACACATAATAGGGCCTATAAAGGCGACAACAGTAGAACACGTCCTTTGATGAATACTACTACTTGAGGGGGGTGGATGCTGTTATACATATTTTTGCCAAACTTTCTTATTTTCATAGCTTGATAGCAATGCCAAAGTGGCAGCTTTTTTGCCTAAATAACATGACGTCATTGATATCCCAGATTGTTACTTACATTTTTTGTATTTAGGTGTCATTTTGTCTCAGCTTAGCCTTGTTTTTTGATTTGTAAATAAATAAATATATTCTCAAGCTGAACCGTGAGGATTGTTATCAACATTGTTAAACATTCCGGTATAGGCTATACACTTTTTAAAATGACACCACTAATAATTTACCCATTTAATTAACTGGTAAGAACACTTGGCCTTGCCCATGGACTATAGGATCTATTAGTGGTATTGTGAACGGAGACGGACTGATGGTGCGTATTCGAAACACTGCAGAAACTGTGGCGTTAAATTTTCAACACCATTTTGGGGGGAAATGACACATAAGGCATTAATTGTTACACCAAATAATTATTGTTGTAACAGAGTAATGGTGTTAACTTCGATGCAAGCTCATGCGTGTGTCAAATAAAGATCTCTGATTAGTCGATAAGAAATTATGGGATATACCGGACGGGCGTGCTTGGGGCTATTTCTCGTACACACCCGTTTCTACTACCGTGCACTGCATTTTGTAACCTCATGCAATTGAAATATCAATTGCACGAGTCTATGAATTTAATTGATTCTAAAACGGGTGGAATTGTTCACTGGCATCCTTCCCCAATATAAACTGCCCGGCTAATAATGCAATTTTACACCTCATGGTGTAAAATGTAACACCACAGCTTTTACCAGTGGACCAGCGACAACTTGCTTACCAATGCAAACGATCAAACAATCTGCAAGGTGAGTTGCATCAACCTTTTGGAAGTTGCTACTACAGTGAGATTTGGCTTCACTATCTTGTAACCACTTTAAACATGTAAGCGGGGACGGTGCGACATGAAAGAAGTACCTAATTAAAGCGTCATAAGGGGAATTGAGCCCCGAACGTTCGTTTAGAAAACATGGAACGCATACCGTATCGTCTGCGCCAAATATATTGTACTCAAACTAGACACCGCCTATAATTGTTTCTAGGAATTGACAGAGCTATTAATATTGTGTATTCACAGATAATGTTAGTAGAATTTTCTCTCGTCCCGAATTTGCCCGCACTTACCCTACGTCAGATCAGAGAAGGGAAAAAAAGCAGCATTGGTCGCTTCAATATTACTTTGGATACATCATGCCAGCAAGGCGCGATATATGAGATTATTATATCCGATGCTGCGGGCGTGTCAGCAACATCAAATCCTTGATAACGCTAAAACAAATAGCGCTGCAGCGCGCCCTCGGGCGGCTTGATACAACACGACGACAGTATACTGCTGCTCCGCGCACTCTGGCTTGAGCGCGCGACACACTCGAAGATTTACTGAGGCGAAACTTACATTGTTTTCAGGCCCGTGGGGTCGAGCAGGACGTGAGGGCCAAGCGGCTTATGTTGGGCGGTACTCCCCGGGGGCAATTTGAGGGATATACTTAGAGGAGACACAACTATAAAGCCGTGTGTACAAATAATCATACAAACTTACCGGAAATTTATCGTTACATTTTCTGCCAATTTTTTTAATAAAACTTAAAGCAATCTATTTTATTTCCAAACAGTGTTGTTTATTGAATGCGTTCTGCAAATATCATCCCATTTGGGTATGTCCCCAAAGCAGTATAAGTGAGAACATTATATAGACAGAGTTATGAAAATTGTACTTATTTATTGGTAAACGATTGATATAAAAATGTACTTTATACCGAAACTAACTAATATATAAAGCAAATCATATTTTGTTAACAACTGTCAGCAATATCCCAGTTAAAACTTAAAATATAGAATGCTTTGTCATTTAGCACGAACTGAACAAGAACAACTTTTTTTACACCGACATACGACCATCGCGGGCCATCGCTGACGATGATTGCGAGGAAGACAAATACCAGTAATACAAATCTTAACTTGAGGCTACAAAGATGCAGTGACTGATGCGGTTATCTAGTTCTTGGATTAAGCCTATAAAGAGTTGTTTGACAGTACTTTGCCTATAATAGTCCAACTCACACTTCGCCTTCGATCGACGAAATCAATCAAGAGTGGTAGGATTGTTAAAGCTGATATACATCAATATATATCTTAAATATATATCTTAAATACATCAATTGTACAAAGTCGACGTTGTAACCGCCTCTGTGGCGGAGGATGATATTTAGTCACCGTTGAAAGCTTTTTACAAAATGTGGGACATCTTAAATAGCCGACCCGAACAGGTCGGCTATTCATTCCCTCCATAGTATGCAGTGACAGGATATTTCAGACTCTGATAGATCTGTTGGTGTGTGCTAACAACAGGCCCACTGGGTTTCTTGTGTTTCTATTGTTGTTTTCTTATATTTCCGAAGTTGCTTTGACGGGTAATAGCTACTGGTTTAGCTACTGTTTATTGAAACAAGCGCAAATTCTCAATAATGCCACCTAGAGGGCGCTGTTGCACACCTCTAAATGTTTGTTGAGAGTGCGGTCACCTATAGAGGGCGCTGTTCCCCATGGTCAGTGATTGTACGGGCGCCTCTTGCTCTGTGCACAGGTGCATATCAGTTCTTAAGTTTTTGGCAACTAGCACATAGTAACCTGCTTAAGTTCCTCTCGCGCCTGCTGGGCGCTGGGGCAGCCTCGGCTGCCATCGACCCTCGTAGTTCAAAAAGACTTGACAGGTAGCCTATGCATGTATGAGTTATGCCAATGTTAGGGTTTTTTTTTCGAGAGAGAGTTTGACTGGCTCCAGTTGTATCAAAAAAGCTTACTTTTGAGGAAATGACAATAACCCCACATGCACTACGTGTACGGTCTCCGGCCTGGCGTTTCGGTCGGCCTGAATTTGATAGATCACCTGGTCGACTTACCGCACTGATCACACACGCACGTTTCCAATCGCACGTTAAACTATTATCAATCTTTGTCCTGTACTTGCTTCTACTTGATTTTATCTATTAAGATTATGTAAAATAAATCGTGAGAACTCGCCGCTACATTTAGACCTACATGGAAAATCGTGAATGGAAAGTTGTCTCTAAATCATCGCCATTAAAATGTGAACTACATAATGGCGCTCGTACGTGCAGATAGTGTTTGGGTGTGCATAATAATGGAAGGGAAATACTGAAATTAGTTTCTAAAATAAATACATGTGTGCGATATCGAAAGCACAACGATATGTTGTAGTTTAGGTCTGTGTAGAAAACTGTGTAAAAGGCCTAATTACCTAAAACGCGTTAGTTTCTGTGATTTACAATTCAACCACTATTTTCCGCAGTAGTTTTAGCGATAAAAATAGCATATAGTTGCAGGGAAACATGCCGCATAGCCTGGATCTTCCTACATGTATATGGATTTAGACGGAGGTTAGGCAAAGTAATCGTATATAAACACATCTTGGTTCATATGTGACTTATAGCACTGTCTTTTAGTTTAATTGTTGTCCTTTCAACAGGAACCACGTTTTTGGCAATTTATGCACAAACGCCGACTTGCCAAGCTTTTTTGTGGTTGTAGTCTTATTACAATTCAGTACGAGTTTCAGTTGGACGCTTCCCGGCTCTCGTGATGCTTTATTGCCAACGCAAACAATAACACCTCTTTATTTCTGTTTTGACTATTTCTGGCGAGGTAACACCCTTCAACTTCGACGAGCAGGCATATACATAAACTATTTGTTTCACGTTTCTTATTATTGTCACACTACGGGTGTTACTGTATGGGGAACGATGTTATGACAGCATCCATTACTATACGCGACGAAATGACCGCACTTCCCAATGAAGACTAAAACTAAGCATTGATCAAATTAAAGATAATCTGTTGTATAATTATTGTATGATTCTTGTAAATAAATAGTATGCAAACTGAACAAAAATATAAATAGATTACTTACCAGTTCATAAAAAGAGATAAGTTACATGTACAACACATCTGATAATACTGGACTGAAATAAACCTTATTGAATGGAGGCCATCTTGTGGGGCAGTCCTTTGGTGTCCCACAGTATAGCTGCGAATGAATATGTAGCTGCGAATGTATGCCTCTTAATACAGACAACTTTAAAAAAGACTCTGAAAGGCACATTCCAAAAATGTCACCATGTGCTACTCCATGTTAGTATAAACTCGTACTTGTACTGTTTTGTAACGTTGTTTGTAATTCGTTTTTGGCTTCTTCTTTGCAGGAAAGTGATTTGGACGGGTTGAATAGCCTTTTTCACAACCACAGACATTGTTTAAACTAACTAAAATTAAACAGAGTGCTTAACTACATAATCATTGTAGTGTACATGGATCCACTAACGTGAATTAGCTACTACTATTCCTAGACCGTAGGGATGGTCCAACTGTAATCAGTATAGTTGGGCCCGTGAATAATCAAGATGACCTCCCCTTAGGGTGTGATCATTTGATCGTGTTACTGCGCGGCTTTGCCTTAGCAATATACACTCGGATCACTCTGTCTTTCTGCGATTCGCCAATAAATTTACCCGTGTAGTTCAAGCGAGGTTAGATCCAAAAACCAGAACAGACATCAACTCAACTGAACAGAATACGGCCCAACCGCATAATGTTAGACCAGCATCATGGTTCCAGGTTGGAAACAGTTTTTGTGTGTTACCACATGGCAACTATACGCTCTATTAAGAGGACTTTATTTTTCAACGTCATTAATAATGTTATCATGACGTTTCGGAAATCTTACGCAGATAGAGGCCCGACTTTACCTTCCTCTCTGGTATAACCCGGAAGTTCAATTGTGGAGTATTACAAATGAAATTACTAAGAACAATAACCTAATATCCTAATTATCTAATGACAACAATTGACGCCATCTTAATACAGCCTTCTTCCTCTTCGGAAATTGACCATAAAATCAGCCACTGTATACAAGTCCAATTTGGGAGACATTCTTTTACCGAGACAATATTTCATGTGACATCAGAGGTTACTTCGTGCTTGGTCAAAGGAAGTGTATAGCATCTTCTATGTGGAAATGCCTTCCGGCTGTAAAGCTATACATCGCGAAGATATTAAAGTAGATAAGTGCTTCGTTGAGAAATAGCCTCCTGTCAATCACTGGGAATTATTAAGTAATAATATAATGACGCGGTGACATAAACATGTAATCCAAACACTCGTCGGTAAATACATTGAAAGTCATTTACATACATTCACATATAGACACCAATGCGACTATACTACAATTAGAGGAAATGCTCGCTCACACGACTGAGCTTTTCCCCCGAAATGAAGTTGGAACGGTAATCTTTCAACCGTTTCCATTTGTTTAAAACTATGTTTTCAATTGGTCATACATGTATATAATACAACTTCTTCTACTTCGTGTCAATATGGCCGCTTGTAGCTATTTCCCTTTTGTAACCCTATATTCACTTTTGTAACAAATACCGGTATGCTACGATAATTTTGAAAGAAGTTGTATACAAATCTTTACAAAACTTATTTTGACTGTGGGAAATAAAGGGTTAAATGTGACCCGCTCTGAGAAAAGGTGATATAAGGCGCAAAAAATGGAAAATGAGTTATATACATGACTGGAAAGC
>JAVCKS010020344.1:0-23198 GCA_032273685.1 Pteraster tesselatus | reverse complement strand
GTAACTATCTGCAACTATATCATTCACTATCTGTAACTGTATCAGTAAATGTTTGCAGGTATATCAGTAACTATCTGCAACTATATAATATCTACGTAATGGTGATGCTTATTCATCATGGTGATAATCAATATACGATAAACTTATCCCATCCAACGATGTAGTCAACGAAGGGAACGCGTTTGGGGTGCCCTGGCCGTCTAGTGCATCGGCCATTCGTGTTTCAGATGGCTGAGTCGTCAGAACATGGGTTCGAATCCGGGTCGTGGTGCTTATAAGCAAGGCACTTTATCATGATTGCTTCTCTCCACCCAGGAGTGAATGGGTACCCATGTGAGGGTACTAGGGTAGAGATGATTTGTGTGTTTGATTTAGTCATTGAGCGCCCTTGAGGCAGCGCGGACTGTATACTCCCCAGGGAGCTGAGAAAGTATAGGAATGAGGTTGGCCCAATGAAAAGGGGTAATAAGAATTGTATTTGCGCCTTGAGCACCTTAGGTTAGGTGGATACGTGCGCGTTATAAAAACCCGCATTGTTATTATTAACTATCAGTCATTTTCTCTAACTATATAATGTTTTGTGGACGTTCTCTATTACCAAAATGATTTATTTTATGGTAATTCATTGGGATACCGGTAATGAAACCAATGGAACTCTAGAACTCTTAATTAAAACGAGAGGATGTACATTTATTACAAGTAAACCATTTCTAAGTAAAACCACTCAACGTCTTAGACATCTTAATTATTTTAGTAGGCGCCTTAGTTCCAAAAACGCACATTTTGCACTGAAAGTTCATTTTAAGGACGAACGTTGCGCCCTAGATCAGCGCTTGATGTTATTATTAAAATCAAATAATAACGTAATAATATTTCGGTTAGCTTCGTAAACCGAAATATCCGAGCGATTTCGCAGGAGTAGTACTAAGGGGGTCGGCGGTCTAGGTTGTTGTCAGCAAACTTGTACTAATTAATTGATTTTTACAATACTCGCTCTCTTGCGATACGATTATTATACTCGTGTGGCCCCAGAAAACCATAGAAAGCCCCAAAAGCGGCACCAGCGGGAATCGAACCCGAGACTCGCACCATGGTGAGGAAAGAGACCACCGTGCCCGTCTGTACGGGCCTACCAAAGATATCGTATTACCGGTAAACGTGTGTGGGACAAACACTGGTGTTGTGACGTAGTAGTGACGCAGTAGTGGTCTTTACCATAACAGCATGCATGTATATGCACGCATGAGCGCACCTTTAGTACGTGTCTCTATGCGTATGTGTCTGCAGGTCCTATACTCACTCATCGGGAGCCTCCATACTTTAATAGAATGGTATTATTCTCAAGATTATGGATGGATCTTTACATGTAAACAATTACAAAACAAGCTGCCCCAGGAATTACCCTCGTTACCATAGCAACGCTCCACAAGGATATATGATGTTTAATATACAAACGTCTCCAAATGAAATTTGGTTTTATATACTAACCTCACTGTAAATAAGTGCAGATCACTTTGGGAAGAAATATCAGTACCAGATCTTTCTGTTTTCTTAGGGTATGCTGAGTACTTTTGGAAGAACGGTACCGGAAGCTTTTGTTTCTCCAAGGTGTACGCTATAGGACTGGATATACCGTATTGGAATATTTTGGCATGAGATCGAATTGTCGGTTAGTTTTGGTATATTGCGATAGCTTCGAGATGCAGTTCAGGATAATGACAGCTAATATAATCATTGATCCATGATTAGTGAGCAAATATTTGAGTTTGCTAAGAGTCAGCAATGGGGTTTGTTTTGCTGCAGCCCAGACCAGCGTTGATAATGAGTGTAATGGCGCGAAACGTGTTTTCTGCATGAACCGTCCGCTCCCAGCCAGCCAGCCAGCAGTTGTATTTTTCATGATCCTATTATCCCGTCGGTTTATGGTCATAAAACTCATCTAATTAACGAATACAATAATGCTGTCTCCTTCTCCGAGCGAGCTGATGGGCTGGCCGCCTCTCTGTCAAGGCCATGCATGAACTGGCGCTTAACGGACTCCCCTTCATGAAATATTGAGCAGGTTGCCAATTATCGAAAGTACGATTGTAATTATCTGTAATCTAGGGCCTATACTTGCGTCTGGTAAACAGACTATACTTAATAGGGTTTTTTTACAATGTAAAAAAAGGAGACAAAACAAATCTAAATGCAAAATAAATTCAGTTGTTGTACAATTTGCATTATCCTCGGGGACCTCTTGAGATCACGAAATGTCACGAATTTAAGAGGATGTTTTTAAGAGTAAAGTCGATACAGTGCGCTACCCTTTTGCACTTCAGTTGCTAAGTCAATATTTGTCCGCAGTCTCCTGCTTCGCAAAATATTGTCAAATTATAGTTTGTATAGTGCTCGAATAAATATCTTCAGTATGTTGTGTAGATGTCTTCATCCACAGGCACCTTCACTATATCCTGTATTGATGTATTAATTTACATATTGCTCAACAAATTATGTTGCTTACAATATATTATAATATATTTCCAATTTATAAACGACAAATAGACACCTGTTGCGACGAACAACAATCCAGTTTACAGCGTGTATATAAAGCGGATGAATATTGTTTTTATTTTAGGGTGAGAATATAGTTATACACAATACAATCATTTATCTACAGAATGACTCATATTTCAAAAGCCAATTTTTAATTTGCATTTTTAATCGTGTTTTTTTAAATTATTTAATTCCCTTGAAAATCACCTTAAAGCTTACCCCCCCCCCCCCAAAAAAAAACAAAAAAACTCCCGTGAGCTACTGGAGTAGTCAAGACGAACCCGAGCGTTGGGGTTCGCCTCTCAGACTTCGCAGCCACTCTAGGCGATTTTTAAATTAACTAAATAGGACGGTCGCTATGCACGTGTCTTGTAGATTTCGCGTTAAAATCCCCCCGGGGTTCGTACAATCCGAATGCATACAAAAAGCCTTCGTTCTAGAAACAAAGAATATTAGATTGGGTCAAAATTGTTAGCCGAAGATAATCAACACGGTAGTGTTTGGTGATTTTTTTTTTTCGGGGCAGGCCGAATAGCATCAGCGCGGCAGATCCGTCGCCTAGGCGATGAATAGTGCATGACACACCAGGAGGAGTTGTAACCTCATTGCCGGGAGAACGGTAGCATCTGTGTATACGGACACTTCCTGTAGATCAAAGGAAACTACCGACTGTGCCGACCCTCTCTACGGCTCTCAAACTCTCTAGGCGGGGTGTGCCTCCCTATAATAAGTTTCTCTCTATCGATGTCGATGCGAAACGCATTACGTGAATACTAATGGGCTCATGAAAGGTGAATTCATACCGCATCTATACAACGGTTGCCTCTCATACCCGTTGTCAGCCAGAAACAAATGAAAGGCTCTCTTGTGAAGTGCATGTATTCACAATATATAATTCAGTATATATGTAATAATAGGATTGTAGACCGACAACGTTCTAAGCCTCCTTCGCGTATCATTTGATAATCATCGATAGGTTGTGTTACCGTACGTGATCACCCCTCGACAGAACGCTTACAGTTGAGGCCCGTTGCAAACATTCGCAAAATAAATTCTTCGAAACGCTCTGCGTGCATCAGGCGGGTTATATTTTCCTGTGAAAGATTGGAAGCTGCAGTTAGTACAATACTGTTTTAATAAACTAATAATAATAATGTTTTGATAAACTGGATAAAGGGGTGAGAGGGATGTGTGTAGTGGCGTAATTAGTTTCCATTGTTCCACAATGGCGCTTATCCTCACAATCAATACGAGCCTGTTTATTATTTAAGAAGAAACATCGTCAGTGTTATCACCGGGTCCTATTATTTGTTGGCGTTAGAGATAGTATTAATTAAAACAATATATAAATGTATTTGGTACTGGTTGTATTTCAGTTACTGTGTAACCATATCGCATTTCTCAAATGCTATCTTGTGTATCCTATTGGTGTAGAAGAAATAGGCACACTCCGAGTTTCGCATTCCGTGGCTGTATATTTGCTACCGTGTCAGTGTTTTGATTATATTCCTTCACGATGAAAATATCAGCTCGGATACAATAAATAATAAATTAGTTTCTTACAAAATTCACAGTTTAAGATATTCGGTGTTAATTTGCATAAACTAGTATATCCAGGATTTCGTTTTTAGGGAGGGCAAGCAAACCTCAATAAGGCCTCTTCTTCGTCTTCTTAAATTTATTGAAATCTTTCCAATCTTGCTCGTGTGCGGTGACCGAAAGTAACAGGAGTTTTCCCGATCTCAAAATAAGGTACAAGATCTCCCGGTAAAGGTTAAAGTAAAATACGATTTACGGCGAATGACGCACAATTGAACCGTACAAGCGGACGGGAAATGTACGAATCGATGCAAAAAAGATCGGCATGTGGAAAAACAAATAAAGCTTAAAGCCGCAGAGTGTTTTGCATTCCGTGACGTGACGTTTTTCCCCGTCACGTTTTCAGTTTGTTGAGATAATACCAGTAACTTATGAAGATTATAATTTCCAGTATGAGGTAATTTTTCTTAAAATAAATATATAGATATTTTGTCACGGAAAAGTCGCTCATCCTCTGAATCGAACACCACATAAACATTCGACATGCATACATACATCGGCGTCATAATAGGTGGTTCGCCTGCAAGGCAAAATAGCTATTGTTTTTGTTAAGATTTTTATGATATTTTGTGTGTGTTAGTTTTGTGTCTGTGTGTATTGATATAGCGCGAGCAAACACCAGTATAGGACTCCTCGCGCTGTAAAATGTACGGAGCTCTACGAGTGCCATGCCCCACAAGACAACAACATAATTTAGTACACTTATTTAGCGGTAAAAGCGGGCTTTTTGTAATGATTTATCTTTCTAAGATGACTTTCTGAAAACATCTATGCGTGACTAACAAAATATAGACAACAATCCAGGTATGCGAATCAAAATGTGCTCCTTCAGCAGTACGGTTATAATTGGTCTCGCGAGAATTTACTAACCTCTCGGGAGAATTCATTATAGTATTGTCCTTGCATGCAAAACATTGCCACGCTACTTCAATTCATGTGACATTAATGTTTATTCTGACACCCGAAAAGGTCAGAGGTTCGATCGTTATGTATCTGTAGTCCTGCTATAAAAGTCACTGTTTAAAGTGTGGAATTATGATCGTAGTGGGCGCAATTAATACTTCACATTTCTTCTGAGCTGGCACTGAGGTCACGGCGCTTGTTTTTGCTAGTAATTTTCGCTGCTTACGATGATCGTTATTCTCCGCTTATGTCTGCATCCTAGACGTGTACTAAACGCAAGGGGGCTCACCCCAAAACGAGGCCAGAAGCCCACATGGAGCAAACGCACCAAACGCACCATCTTGTTTGTAGGGAAACAAAACAAAACAATGTACGTATACGCGGTTTAAAGTGACTGTTATAAAAACAATTAATTTTGATAATTGTTTGATGTTGAGCGGCAAAATTACATTTAAAATGTTGTCTGTTTGGTTGTACCGGAATAATTTGGCGGCGCGTGCACACAGCGGCTTCTATTTTGCCCTAACTATGTCCTCCTTGAAGTATTGGGTGCACGGGGCATAGGAAATGTAAGTATTTTGTGACTCGTTAAGATTTCCAAACGTTAGTTTTTGCATGGAGTTTTTGGCCCGTTTTGCCAACAGCCGCTTTAATGTTCAATCGACAGCACCAGTTACCGGAATTTCTTTACCTGGGGAAAAATAAGCTACAGAATCAACCGTTGCAAAAATGTTGAAAAATCATTAAAAGAAATCGTCTTCAACCCAAGTTGACTCCTGGATGGTTCCAAGACTGTTAGCCAGAATAACAACCGTACTTTACTCCCCTTCACCTCTGGTGGATCTGGGTCAATTGGTGGTTGGATCCGAGTCGATTGGAGGTTATTTTCGTCCCCAAGCTCGTGGGTTGAACCCTAACTCATGTCCATGATAAATAATTTTGTACTGAGCTAGAATCCATATAATCACACGCATTCACTCGTAGAAAGGATACGATACCAAAAAGGCCGCCATCTCTTTATTCTAGAAAATTGCATTTTGCCTCGGCATGCATGCATCATTAATTTTACAATGACAGGAATTGTCTTCGTTTAGCCTAGAGGCAAAACCGTGTCGTCCCTGAAAATTCACCCAAACTGTTTAACAAACGTTGTTACCGATCGAAAGGGGACACGATAATGGTGGCCCGCCATTTTGTTTTGTTCTTCCCCGTCCTCGCGTCATGCCCACAGAAGCACCGCCTATATAGGAATGACAATGCATCATCCATTTGATTTATGTTTCATCCAAGAAAACACTAGACGTAAGAAGTATATTATCAACCGAGTTCATTGACCCAGTTTTAGGTCACGGCTCTCTGGGGGGAAACAAACTCCGAACAAAAGCAAGTCAACGGATTGATACGTGTAATGGTTTCTTGTCATCGGGGATAATCTATCATATAGAATAGGTGATATTTCCACTTTTCAACTGGGATTTGCTGGTCAAAATCAACAAAAAAGCGACAGAGTGATATAACGTAATGTACAATAGACCATATTTCTTTTACGAGGTATCTCCTGCGTGACACACTTGCCGCCTGTGTTACAAGCATTATGTTACCAGCATATTACAAGGTCGTGCAACCTTCAAAAGGTCTTCGGTCAAGCAGTGGGTCAGTGCACGTACATAAAATGCTCCGTAACTGTCTATGGATGAATATTGTTGCGCTATAGATCAGTTTAAAACTACCAACAAGGGTACACCCTTACCAAATTATCAAATCAACATTTGAAATGATTTCTCAATAGATCTGCAACCGGACAATACATCTTTAAAAGTGCACGAACAAATTAGAGTACAGTTCGATTTATACCACACCATTATACCGTGTGTGGTTTTTTTTCGTTCTTTTATTACATCGTCGAGCAGCTGTTGGTGGTTTTTTTTTATAGCTTTATTTAGTGCATCCAGTGAGTCTCGCTGTTCCAACTTTTGTATGTACGGAGCGTGGACTTTGCCCCAGCTACTCAAACTGTATACACCTTGATGTATTGCAAATCGAATGTAAAGTGATCCTTCGTTTCTCCGTCGAAATGTTCATTTTGTGCGTGGATTGTTGAACCCAGTGCGTCGGTATAAAATGTAATGTATTGTTTGGTTGTGGCGTTCTGCGGAATCTGGGTTTTTGGAGATTGGACCTAGTTATGGAGCGGACCGCGTGTAGTTGGGTATGATTGCGCGCAAAGTGTGAGTATTCCCTCTCACGGGTGACTGGCAAAAAAATTCTCAATTCAACCGTTCGAAAGAGAACCGAAACAATTGGTCGTGTTACTGTGAAGTATAATTACCAAGTGGATCTTCAAAGTATGTACGGCAATCCCCACTACACCACCGGGTCGGCTTACGTGTACATGTACAATAGTAGAAATTGGACCTGCGGTATACAGCACACGTGAATCGCTTAAAGGTAAGTGCTTCACATATGTGATTATTTTGTGATTGCTCGGTCGCGCTGATAAATGGGGGGGGGGGCGGGTGGCGATTCATATATTGATAAGGCATATTGGTAGAGTGGGTTGACCGCATGCGGGAAGCCATGGCTAATTTTAAGGTTTATACTACATTTTTTGTTTTCACTCTGGACGTGTAGTTTGTTCATAACTATAATTCTTCTTAGATTGTTGGGTAAACTATTAATATTTTGTGTTTAGTATATAAACATAATATTGAACCGCCATCCAAAACAAATTGTTGATTTATGTGCGCACTAAGTTCGGTCGGTACCAAGAAGTTATCTCGTTATAACCGGGTTCTCGTTATATCCGAGCTCGTTAGAACGAGAATCAAATATAAAACCATAAGGGCGATGATTCCAAAAACACTCTCTTGTCACCTGAGTGAAACTGTATCGTATTCAGTTAGTCTTTTGAACACAGTTATGCATATAGCCAAAATGAGAGCATAATATATCCACAAACCAATGATAACAATGACTCTATGATCAACTAACAATGTCAATGGAGGGCAACCCATCGTATAGGACTATAGGACAATCAAACATTATTCCCCGCATTGCTCTTCACACAAATGCAAATACTTAATAGATACAACTACAACACACATAAACAAAACATAACAAATCTAAAACACCATGGCCAGATAGTTATTATAAACGTATTTAAAAGCTCGTTTTAAAAAGTAATATTTCAACTGAGACTTCAAAGAGCCGCCGGGTCTAATGTTGGCTTGGAGACCATTCTATATAGAATTGGTGCGCAGACAGAAAATAGCCGATTAACCAAACCGTATTATGGGCCTATTCACAAACTGGAGGCGAAACCGAGAGTTGCATCTCTAACAGCAGTGTAATTGAGTTAGAATATGCAACTGCTGCACACTGCTTACTTGCTGTGAAGACCTAGAGTAGAAAAGATGGTAAAATTAGAGCGGCCTGACGTTTCGATCCTAGCAGAATCTTTCCCAAAGGCTAAATGATACAACAAACAAATTCACGGTACAGAACAGCACAACAGGACAACAACGACAAATAGTGTTATTGAATATTTAGTAGAGGACAGATACTGTACAGGGCATTATACCACGTTGCCGCGTGGGGGTGCCAGCTCGTGCCACTCGGCCTAGAGTTGGAATGGTATTAACCTGATTCGATGCGATGGTCGTCGATCGAAGTAAATAGAGGGGGGAAAAACTGGCGTCATTGTCAAAAATATGAAACCCGCAAGTGCTGATCTTTGTCACGATGACGTATTTATGTTACAGTGTCACAATGCATATTATATTAACTCAGACGTGAATAAGCCTTCTCGCAATTCCAACTGCGCATGTCTCATTTCGACCTAGCAACCAGGAAAGGAGAATCTGAAAGACTGAGTTCGTGTATCGTCAAGTAATGATATATATCTTTCATTGAAAATTCGGCTGAGGCTAATAGTTGAGAAATCCGTTTTTCAAGTGGAAAACAGTATAATGATGCAGTGGGTGAAGAAAGGTAGAAACCGGTAGGTTTACTGCTTTACGTTGCTATTGACAACGGAATTTGTTTACCTCCGAAGATGACCGACATCACCCACAATGCACCTCCCACCCGAGATCGCGAAAAGGCCTATTAAAGGCATACAGAGCCCCCTTTTCCTTTTGTATTCCTGTATTTAATCAGGCTGGATCCGCCACTGATGCAGGTTCTCCGTTTCTGCTGTTTAAAGTTGTAGTTCTACCTCCTCCAAATGACATAAATCAGACAATTACTAATAATGAATTATACAAATAACAATTTAAAATACTATAACTAAATCTAATTTAAAACAGAAAAACAACAAATATTCTATTCCATTGCTAAATTTATGCTAATGATTGCTTCGAGACAATTTCCGATAGTCACGTGATGTGGCGTAGTTCCAGGAAGACCGTGCCGTGTCCCCAACGTACTGATAACAGGTCGAGTTACCGTACTGGACACGCAGTGACATAGTTACACATAATTATAGATTGTTGACAATTATACATTAATGTACAGGCGGAATTGTGTTCTTTCTTCACTTTTCTATTCACAATTTCCGTTTGGCATTGGCACCTAATATCAACATGCGTACATTATTTCCCCGCAGTCTCCTTTCATTATCGGTTGATAATCGAATAACAGATTGTACCTCATTCCCCTATATACTCGTAACCTGCACTGGTAACCGTTGCATTGTCCAGCTCTTAAAATAATCCTTTGTTACCAATAATCCCCCGTGCAAACAAGTTATACCAAGCACACAATTCTCATGGATAGACTGATAAAAATGACCTGGTCCGTACCAGAATTTATTTTCTGTATTGCTTTTGTTGGCCGACTATCGTATTAAACTCGGTGAGGGAGTATTTGGGGCAAAGCTTTTCTGATGTTTTGTGGGACGTAACTATAACGGTGCTGACTTGTTATTCGTCGGTAGCCCCAGGACCAAGACGAGTCTAGTCGGTGGAGTACTAGATCTCGCGGTTCTTTCTTGGTACACGTATTGTGTGAACTTCAACTTCATTATGAGTGATGTGTATTGCGGTTGTCGTGTACAGTGCACCGTGCCTATCCTCGTTACGGTATCGACGCCTTCCTCACAAACCGCGTTTAGTAACTAACACAGACACGGATAGTTTCCCCCGGCCGCGTGTTTCTGCATTTCATTTTCACGAATCGACAACCGTGAAATCCTGTACAAACTCATTATAGTCTGTATAACACGCGACGTGCGCCCGGGAGAATTTAGAGAGACACGCGGTCTTGACAAATGAAGCTATTACCATCAAAAGTTCGAAGGCGACCCGGAGACGTTGACAAACCGTTTTCAATCGAACGCGGGGCCGAAGGTTATGCACGGACATTAGTACACGATCGTGCGTACATTTTGGATCCGACGGGTGAGTGCCATTTACGGAGTAACTTCAATTGAAATTTCAGTGATTTTACGGTTGAATATTCAATCGGAAATCTTGCATTTTAACTGTGCAAGCAATCGTTAATCACAGACTTGTATTTAGGCTGTATTTGGCGTTGTCGCGAGACATTTTCCGGCTGATGGGTCTGGGCGTAGGACACTAAGGGGTGACAAAACTTTGATACTGACTTCGTACAAAGTTCTATAGTCTGTATCCCCTGATGGCCATTTTACATTCTGGAAGATAATTATTTTCATAATCGCATTCAACGCGCAAAAAGTGCGCATAACATTCAACAAGTACTCTTTGGTTTGCAATTCACAGTGTGGGCATTCATACGATCAATGTTGTAAACTGTACTCTATAGTTCATTTTCTACATCCTTACGGTAGGTTTCTGTTGCGATCGATATTTACCGCATACCAGTACGGTTGAACGGGTCGGTTCCAGGGCCAACTTGGCTTTGTGTACATCCTATACGGCGTCTGTTTGACTAACCATTGTAAGGTCGTACACATGTACCAACACAGTGTTCGCCGCCTCTCAAAAAAAAAGGTATAACTGCCGTCTACCTCTCCATTGTCAACCTGGTCTGGATATTAATTTAACAAAAACAAGGCATTTACCAACAACACCAACAGGTGTCGATATGTAAATGGTTATACAGAAAGAATAATGTTGTCTTTGCAGGAGCCTAGGCCTATGTGTACAACCCTATAGTTTTAATTCGTCGTAGCTGTTACACTTGTCAGTGTGATGGCAGACTCATTTGATATCAGAGTTTAAATATCATTAGGTGTTTGGCAACCCCCGAAAACGTTTTTTTGTGGGTTTTTTTCTTATCTTTTTTTTCCGGGAAACTTCTCGGCAGAGAATCTTAAAAACTAAAACGCCTACAGACTTGAAACTTCGCATGTACATGTACCTGTATGTAGATGAACCGCAATTTTTTTTAGGGACGATTATATTCTATTAAAGTTGGCAGTATGTATTAACTCGGAAAGGATGGTTTACACCACTGTCAAGTGTAATTATTTATTTCTGCCACATTTCTAAAATTCTTCGTTGTGGGAGGGGGGAGAGGGGGGTTCAGGTGGCGCGGTGGCACTTTCCTGGCCTTCACCCGGGTGCTGGAATGTGAATTGGGTTTTCGGTCCCTGCCTGAATTCGTGGGATTAAATCGTGAAGAAAGTACGTATTATAACAACATTATAAAACGGTCCACTGGGCGACTGGAATTGCCGATAGCCTTTTAAGCAATACGAATTAATATTTTGCGCTAGACTAAAGCCGCGTCCAAGGTCAGGACTGTTACTTTTCGATTACATATTTTCGGTCTATATTGTTATCGATCCACACTTCGTTTTGTATTGTGACGCCTCCAAAACAGTCTACGTTTAACTCAAAACGGTTTTCGTCATGTGCGATTGCCCTGGTATTAAACTGCAATGATACATCGCATACCATGTCAAATAACAGGCCATCTCGTGGGCAGTAATTTGTTATAGACAAAACCCTACCCATGCCGATTATATGGCTGGAGTTTAATAGTATTTTAGAAAAGCCATATAAAGTAGACCCTATCGTGGCAGAGGACTAACCCAAACAATGGCGATTGTCGGCCAATCTTCGAAAATCTGGTTTTTGTATAAAACCAACAAGGTTTCTAGTTATGTGTCGCAAAGCTCGTCTATCAGTTCAAAACTGGATGGAGTACAGCCTGCGTGTTTCAACCCGTAGGCTCTGTGTAGCTCGTGGTAGAGTTTTTGTTATGCGTCTCTACTGTATGTATTTTAGTTATGAAAGAAAATGCTGTCTCGCCATCATTTTAGGTGCCACTGTTTATAATATTCCTTCAATAACGCAGGCCATAACGCCGTTTTATGGTGATCTTTTACGGCCGAAAGACGTCTCCGAAACTCATGCTAGCGCAATATTGTTCGGGATATATGCGTGTAATTCCATATACAATGTAATTATAAGCATTCCGTACCCCGTAGAATCGGCCTCTTTGATTTATTTTTTTTATGTAGAAACCAAATCACACATGCTGCAGGACAAATTGATTGTGTCTGCAAATCGAAAACACAACCTCGTAGTTTCGTTACCACATCTCTATGTAAATGAGTCTCCATGTTGGGACAAAATAATTGATTTTGTCTACCCGTTATAGAGCTACATTTCGGTTTTTTTTTATACCAATGCGCGCAGTGAAATTATTTGATATAGTAAATCCGTATACGACTATATCTCCATTACATGATTTGCAATTGACTTCCGACTCATTTCGTTCAGTTGGGTCACATTTCTGTTTTTCTACACATCATTACATGTACATAATTATTCCGGCCACTATTACATACGGTATAGTCGGTGAGATACAATCGAATTAACATCAAAACCTTTCCTGGGCCATGATCTAGATTTACACCTGGGGACATTTTTCCGAAGCACTGAACCGCTAATAAGATACTTCTTTGCTTTTCAGTTTACAGCTCTGACCGGCAACTGGAACAGGGGCTCCCGAGTCCCGACTTCTTTTCCTCTGGTTATGTGCGTTCGTGTGTGTTTGGGGCCCCCCGGGGTGGGGATGGAGGGTGGGGGTGGTGCTCTGGCTGTGAGAGCTTCTCTAATTCAAATGCGATGACATTTGCGCCCTCCTTTCCGTTCTGGAAATTGTCCTGAATGTGCACTGTTAATTTGCAAAAAAAAAACTGTTTCGGTTGTGACCTGACGGAATGTATTAACAGGCGATGACACCACGTGCTGTGCGTGAGTTGATGCTTGCAGTATACGATTGCCAAGTGAGGACGAAGATGCACGGTCTGTGACGTGTTTGCGGTGTTGGGGTGTTACGTTCGCGTATAGCTCTTACACAGTGCCGTGTACATCTGAAGGGAATGTCTTACGTAATTAGGAAAATATGAAAATAGTTAATTAAACAGTTAATGGATAATATAAGTGGTCAGTGGGTTACCATAACACCGTGCCCCGACATATAATGGAATGACACATGCTTGTGAGGCTTTAGGGGACATCATGTGTATAGGCCAAAGGCAGTTGGTGATCTAAATCTGTACCGGTAGATGTCAGAAAATTTTAACGTGGCGTGAAAAGTGACAAACAAATCAGCAACAAGGTAGTATTTTATAGGAACTAACCTGATTTTTTGACATGGCAAAACAAACCGAAGGCAACGATTAGACGAGTTTCATTGAAATGATAGGACGTTCCTAAATGGAATTCGACGACTGTTACATGTGCGAGATATCACTTTGCGGAGACTTCGTCTTTCGCAGCCACGCGATGACGTACCGATCGAGTTGGGGTCAAGGGAATGTCGAACTGATCGAGTTGGGGTCAGGGGAATGTCGAACTTGTAATCGGTCAGTAAGTTATCTAGCGTCATCGCCTGATTTGTTCTAAGGTGAAGAATTACGGAGGCCACGAACTTGTCCAAGGGATCCCATCTTTTGTTTGTGATTTTTATGGATCTCATAATCCTCGTACTCCTCGCGAGAAAGTGGTTGATTGATACCTGTTGCAGCCTGCCGCAGGGGGCTGTATATCGGGGAGGGGACACCCTAGAGGATCGGAGAGCCCACTAGGAGTCACCACCGGGACTAGAATCCAGGTTCTGCAGTTAACTCCCCGAGTAGCGAAGGCGAGGAATGTACCATACGTTACCTGGTCTGCCAGTGGCTTGAAGGGATGTATAGTAACCGAAAGAATCTAGTTTGGTTGATACCGAATAGCAATACCGTGATATCTCTATAGCCGGTTTATTAGCGTCCGATTGTACCGAGGCTCAGAACTGGTTATGCTCTTTAAACACACCATAACAAAAACTCACAGTGGATAATAATCTGGAAAACCTTTATATAACTATCATAACGAGCCAAGAGATCTTCGAACCTACGACCTCTGGGCTATCCCAGCAGGCTGCTCTGTCCCCCCCACTAACACGACCGACATTCGATCGTACACCTTTTTAACTAGGCGAGATCAGTTATTTTCCGCCCCTACACCTTTGTCGTGATAATTCATGTATATTAATAATCAAATGCATGGAGCTGCCACGCACATTGTATCCCAACGCGAGGTCAACGGCAATGCATGATCGAACTTGCCGAGTAGCTCAAAACTGACGAAACGAGTGAGTTGTTGTTTTTTGTTACAACGCTCATGATATTGTACAGGTTAATTCAGCTCTCTCAGAAGTTCATCCCGGCAGTGCTCGATGATTAAAATATATGCAATTAATTCGGTGGATGTTTTTCTTGGGGGCCCGCCAGAGTTAAGTTGGTATACACTGTTTGTTTGTGCACCGGTAATATTATTTGATAATGGTCATCGTGGTGTAGTATTTGTTTATATATACTGTTTCTTGTCACCGCAGAGACCTCGATGAAGTATGATCACCCGTGTCACCGTTAGAGTGTGACTAGATGTAGCGAGGACGGAGTGAGCCGTTACGGAGCGGCAATAATGCCCATGGGGTTATGGGCGCCGTGGAGGGCACTGTGGCACGCGGCTGTCGTTCTTACAGGTAAGGTTATATAAAAATGAAAGATTTTTGCGTATAGCGTTGTCTCAAACTGGTTCTCAAACGACCCATCGAAAACCGAAAGTATATCTACTTCGACGGTTTCAGCACCGACAAGGGGAGTGGTGCGGGTGGGCAGCGGTATATTTTCTTTGTCTTCACGATCCTTGGGTAGACCCCGGGTTCAAATCCCGGGGCTAACATTTTGGGTTTTCGGTCCAGTATCGTGGGTTTCCCCCCGGTCCCCTAGTTTTCCTTCCTGTACCGTTAAAGAATAACTCCTCTACGATACATACCCACTAAGGTGAGCATGGCCAAAATTGTATCAACTCACGACACAGACCATAGTGTTGTGGTATTTAAACTGTCAACCCCTCCGAATTGGAAAACACGAAAGGACAAAAACAACCACGTAATAATAATTATGAGCATTTTGCATTTGTTCGTGCTCGATTAATGGGAATTCTAATTTTGACGAATCTACATGATGTTTCTGCACAGAATTTGTTCTGTATACAGTGTAGACCTAACCTGATTCTGTACATTGCAGAGCCGGTTGGTCACACCGCGAGCAATGATTGCATTTACCAAAAGTTAAATGCAAAACGGACACTTTTTTAAACTTCCATTCCCTTGATTTATAGCAAAATCGTGAGGTAGCCTATTTAGTATTTCCCTGCTTTTCAATACTGTGTTCGTTGTAACAAATAAATCCACTTGACTGTTGACGCCGGAAAAAAAAGTATATGTGCCGGCGGTTGAATCGTATATAAATTATTGCTCTCCGGACGACCCCACGACACTGATGAAGTTGTCACGCTCATTCGGCATCCCCGTCGATTGGTAGAGAACATTTTCACCCCAAGCGAACAACATGCGATAAAATCGCAGTGTATACGTGTTCACAACAGAAATACAACCAAAGTGCATGCATTATGGAGCTCGTATACGCGCAATTTTTCAATCTCGGGAGTTGCCGTAGAAATCGGCAACCACTATTATTCCTGTCTGCCCCTCTGTGACCTTTTCCATTCAGGCGGGTTTTCCTTCCCCGTGCCGCCTTTCACTCCTAGCCTTACCCTATCTTTTGTTCCGAGTGTGGGACACCATCAGAGATATGGTTTCCCTACACAAAGCTCTATAGTAAATGGAACTGTACTCATTCAAAATCCTGCAGCGTGGCACTTCTGTTAAAAAAAGAAACTAATTTGATTTGATAACAGGCTGTGGACTGGTGTACTTATGTTGATCCTGAAACACTTTCAGGGTGGAAAATTTGAAAAATTGTGTACCTGGCCTTGAGGCTGCGAATATCTACTCCCATTTACATTCTTGCCGTTTAATTGGATGGACGTACCTCAGTACCTGTTCTATAAGTTTATACCCCTTGGGATATTCGGCTGATTTGATCTAGAATTAGAAGAATTCTTGATGGTGTTTCGAAAATTGTTGTGATGGTTGTAGAAATCTGGCTTCAGACGACACTGAACTAGTGTCGTAGATGCTTTGCGAGTATTGCACGGCACGATAACGTGTTAAATCGATATAACGTTTGGGCTTGGGTGCGTCTTACTCGATGGCTAGTCTAAATGGACACGTGCTGATTATCAGATGGATCGACCGTGTGTTTCTCATCAACGTTTGTTTGTTCGCTCATTTAACGGGGTAGTTTTTTTAACTCATCCGTCAAAGAAACCTATAGTTGTCAAGCTCTGCGAAACGCTGGTCGTGGTCACGGCAGACCGATATGTTTGTGCGGGAAAGTATTACTGCTGTGTACAAAACATATAATAACTGCAAATCTGATATCATTAGATCGTTATAACGCCGACTTAACTTCTGAATCTTAATGTATCGGAGTCCAATAACATCGACTTTTAAAAATCCTGTTCCATTCTGGGTCAAGATTCTATATCGTCCACTTCCAAACTCCTGTATGTTCTGGGTTAGGGTCGTATACCATCTGGATCCAGATCCAATGACATCGGCTCATGTGTAGCCTATAGCATTCTCTAGAAGCCATGTAACATTCAGACTATAGGATTCTATAACGTTGATCCCAAAAACTTATTTTACATGCAGACTAGGACCCTATGATATCTACGTCTGATCACCTGTAAGTCAGGATCATCGTTTTATATAATACATTGCTGTTAGGTATGGTGGCCATGCAGTGACATTTATTGCAAATATTTTCGCCAATATATGCGACTTGCGATGTCCATTCAGGGCCACCATTGTTAGGATCTCAGGGTGCTATAAAGCATGTGTGTTTTCAAATAGGGACGCCATTTTAGGAAAAATTACACAAACATACAAATGAATATTTAACTAATAACAACCAACTCTATAAAGGGCTTAACTTTCTTTCACAATCAACCTCGTTCGAGAAATATTTTGTGTTCGTTTAGTCATTAGATGTGGTAGTTGCGCTCGTCGCCATCGTCTCTGGGTCTCCCCAGACCACGTGGCTCTCAGTAGGAACTTCGTAGTGTCCTTCCAGCAAACCACCACGGAGACATTACCCGACGGAGTGCTCCAGCTTCATGATCTAACCGGTCCTGGGGATAACGGCTACCGAGCCCAGGTTCCCCTCCCCCGCCAGCTGACCGGTAACGTTAGCTTCGCTTGCAGCTATTTCGACCACGAGGGCGAGTACGTAGTCCGCATGCTTCGCGTAGCCGGCGGAGAAGTGCTTGTCAACAGTACGGTCATCGACGTCAGGTGGCCCGCCGTAGAACTGGTCTCGCCCACGTCCCACGAGGCGCTCGTCGGCGACATCGCAGTCACCGTCACCACCACCGCCAGTCTGTGTACCGATATGCAGCACAACCGCTACGAGAACTCGGTGGTGCTCCTCTACCACGATGTCAACAGGACGCTGACCGGTTTGGAGTTGCCCACCTTCGGCCACGGCACCGTAGTAGACGAGATAATAACGGGCGTCCTGGAACCGCTCAAGACGGTGCAGTTCGGGTGCGAAGTTATAGACAGGGCGGGGATGTACTCCTTCCTGTTCTGTTCCACATACATGCGCAGTATCATAGGTACTAGTCGACCCGTCGACGTCACTTGGAGCGATACCGGTAGCTACCAGCTGACCTTTCCCAGAACAACCGTCTTTCCGTGTCCCGAATCGTCCTCCGTTGCCGTCAGCTTCGAAGCCCCTAGCTGCCGCGGGGATAGAGACAGGATACGCCTATTCGCTGAGTCCGGTCGGTTCGAGCTTCGTCCTACCGGCACCCTGGAATATATTACGGAGGTCACGGTCATGGATACCTACGTCATGTTTGACTGCTCTCACTTCTCGCGAGTCTACGTGGGATACTGTTTCGTGTACGTGAGCACCGCGATAAGTGGAGCTGTGGATACCCACATGGATAGGATTCTTTGCATTCCAGTTAATGAAATAGGTAAGCCATATTTGAGATATTTAACACGGACTTTAGTCGGTTTGTGAAGAATACCTTGGATATTGTTGGTTTAGCCTATGTACCATTGTATGCTTTGATCTCCAAATTTGTGTAGCTTTGTTCGCCCTTGTTTACTACGACTAGTCCACCGGCAGACAGCGTCCCACCAAAACACTTTCGTGCAGGTGTCATTCAATTTTGCCAATACCGTAATTTTATATGTATTTTCTTTTTAATTGTGCTTACTTTTTCAGCATAGACGAATATGAAAAAAGGAAGTACGTGTATTTTGTATGACAGGCATAGCAGACGTGTCAACACAAAACGACCGCAGTATTTAAACAGACTAAACTGTCCGTCAAACCCGACAAGAACGTCCGTCAAAAATTTGGCAAACGTCTTTGCTTCACCGCGAAATATAATCATACAGCTCGGCCAATGTTTAACTTTCCTTTATGGTTATAAAATGACCCATTTTGTTCCTCTGTTGGGAGTATTAGTTTGTGATGAGGCTGGTTTTCACCAGTCACGTTCGACTGTCGAGACCGCAAACGGATTCAAAGGACAGGTGTCCAGAATTTGTGAATGATTGTCTCGTTATAGCAGACTTCCAGAATGGAAAGGTTTTTTTTTCTTCTTTAGCAGTCGCCGATGCTGTGACTAGACACTTCCCTTTTCCATCTATCGAGAGGCGCCGTTCCGTCTTTCCCCATTTACGATATATTTCTTTTCTCTCTCAATCCATTAATGATTCTATCGTCGGCAGGACATCAAACGGGTGTTTCGCAGCGCGCGCTTTCATCGTCGAAATTCTTCATCTTATACAAACACGTTTTAGAAGAGAGTAGGTTTAGAAGAAAAAAATAATAGGAAAGTGGAAGGAAAGGAAGTAGTCAATTTATAACCAAGCAGTAAACACGAATTAGTAGCTTTGTCACGCTGCCCATCACCGTTACAATGGCTGCAGACGATCCTGACGTAGTGCCACCCCTGCAATAACGCTTTCAAAAGAGGGCGCCTTTGTGATGGCGCATGGGCTTTGTAAGGATTCATTCAAGTCAGAGCCATGCATAAAGAGAGTCTATCCAACTAACTTCATATTGCCTCCTACCTGAGAGCAATAGATGAATAGACTCTAAATCTCTCTATACAGTTATACACACACCTCTGATTTTAGTTTGTGTAGAACGCCCTCTATAGTTACTGTTACCACTAACGTCTTTCATAAAGACTATTGCGATTGCTGCAATGAATTCATTATACGTGGTATTAAATCAACATATTCCCATACTCTGTAGTCGGAGTCAGGGGTCAACACTATTTCGCCATCATGCACCATAAACAAGCACTAAGTCTATTTAATTTGGGACATGTTAGCTTTCAAATGCCAACAAACCACAGAGGAGTGTTTGGTAGACTAAAAACGTAACAAGAGGGATAGTCGCCATAAATAAATACAAATGCCCACATTAAATAGAGCTGGCTGCACGACGGATGAGACGCCAGTCTAGATTTCCCAGTAGTACGTTACCACGACAAACACAAATCTCCCCGTGGGAAAATAGCGCCCTCATTGGGATTAAAATGTTCTATCCAAGATTTTTGGATACGACTTCGGTTTCAGTTGGCCATCAACACGTCGTCGAAGCCGGAGACGAATCCGAAACTGTATTTTCATCTAGTATAAATGTACAATTCATAAACGGACTAGATTCAATTTTAAACTGGTCCCCCCGAAATAATAAACCTACACGACAGCCGGTAGTCAATTCATCAATAATAATAATATAACATAGCCAGTGGCAGGGCCAATAATCACATGTTTTATCGTCGTGAGTTAGTGTGCAATTGCTTATTGTTTCCTAGTCGTGCAGCTATATATCAAAATAGCTATTATTACATAAATGCGTACGGGGCGCCAATTTATAAGTGATGATGTCTAAAAGACATAGGTGATAAAAAAATGATGCATATAATTTCAGCTGCTGCGCAGGCCCTGAAGCAGATTCTGTTGTTTGTATTGCTGACAACGTTACTACCCCTATTGTGGGTTGTATGTAATCAGTGTCGGTGCCAGAACAAAAATACTACCCAGGGGGCACGGGGTGTATAGCGAAGGGGCACCAAATTACTGGCAAGTGGCAACACGAACGATAAAACATTGACATGCTTTTATATAGTGAGGGGGGAACAGTCAATGAAGTGAGGGGGCACTGCGCCACTACCCCCATTGTGCCCCTCCCTCCTAATTGGCGCCGACACTGATGTTACTGCTGCTGCTGCTGCTGCTGCTGCTGCTGCTGCTGCTTCTGTTGCTGTGGCTGCTTGCTGTTGCTGCTGCTGCTGCTGTTACTGCTGCTTATGTTGCTGTTGCTGTTGCTGCCGTTGCTGCTGCTGTTGCTGCTGCCGTTGCTGCAGCTGCTATTGCTGCTGCTGTTGCTATTGTTGCTGCTGCTTGCTGATGTAGCTGGTGCGTAGTGTTGCTCAAACCATCAGTGCCGCTACTTCGCGCCCACATTTCGAATAGTAAGAGCCAAATGCGTCTTGTGAAAATAATGGGGGCATTGTTACGGCTATAACGACTTATCAAAAGGAAACGTTCGAGCTAAATATGTTCAACTGTCCCCTGTCCGCCTGTAGTCAGAACCACGTTACTATTAAGAAAGTGAAATTAAATGTATCGGTTTTATTGCGTTAACTGAGCAGTGCATGGTTTAAAAGCGTTGTCCAATCGCCCTACCCTAATGGCTGGAGTAAATTTACTCATCGAATTAACTTCAATAAGGTTATTTAAAATCTAAATCTAAATCGAAAATAATTTCCTCTGTCTGATAGCGAAGTCCAACCAATTTCATAATTGGACTCCCTTCATTCTTTGCTTAAGAATCTAGCATAAAGTTTTCCAATGCGTTCAACAACGTTTATGTGAGTGCGTCTGTTTGGTACATGTATATATATTTCTTATCGCCAAGATGGTTGTACTCACTCTGCCGGGTCATATTTAGGTAACCTAACAAACATTTATTCTGTATCGTATGAACCGTGTCTCTCGACACGCCCTCCCATCTGTAAAGAACTGCTATAATGTGCTTATGTTATCAGCTGCGCGTGTATATAGAGCTGGTTACAAGTCCTATGGGCACGTTTGTTGGAAATGTTCCGCCATAGCAACTATAGCAAGAGCCTACCATTTCGTGATTTACAGCGTGAGGATAACTAATTGGGGAGGGGAGAGGGTACCTAGGTGGCGCAGTGGTTCTGTCCCGATCATGCACTGGTTCGAATTCCGCTGTGAAATGGGGTTTCCGTCCCTGCATGACCTCAGTCGTGGGATTTCCCCCAATTTCTGGAGCTTTCCTCTTGCCCGTAACTTCTTCTTCTTCTGCGGTATACAATAGTCGTGAAGCAGGGTAATCCATTATCAAGTAGTGAAAGCAATTAGGTATGGTAACTGGCGCAAAGAGCACTAAGTTTGTTAACGGCGCCATATAAAGACGACGACGTTGACGACGACGTTAGCGATGACGTTGACGGTGACGTTAACGACGACGTTGACGACGACGACGTTGGCGACGACGTTGACGACGACGACGACACATAGCTATAACCTTCTATTGGTTGATATAATACCGATCACCCCGGAGAAAATGTGAATATTTTATAATGTATAATTCGAGGCTTGAACTCATACAAGCGTGACCTATTCAACCACAACGACCGCATCCCTTTAATAACTGGAAGTTGTAGGGCATCAAATGTTATTTTATAGAGAGCCTTGTCCGATGACGGTCTAATGTCAATAAAATCCGTGATAAGAACACGTTCACAATCTGACAGTTACCGTAACTCATGGCTATGTCTTCGTTACACACTACGCGCATTGGGGTTGGCATTATCCTCAGTTATTCGGCCATTAATGTCAATCTATCTGACTTTAGTGTTCAGTTTGACTTACCACATTAGCGCTAGGATTAACTGTCTTAATTTTATTAAGGGAACAGTCATCGAGGTGTTTACTTAAGGGGGTCATATGGGCTAAAATAAATTTGCTGCCTCAAACTGACTTTTCTCTTTGAATCAAAGTCATCCAAATGTATTGGAGAATTTTGTCGAATTAACTGTTCATAGTAACCAAGTTTGCATATCAGTTGCTAGGAAGTTCTTTCCCGTGAAAAAATGTTAACCCTAAAATTCTTTTTCCTCATTCTTAAAAAACAAAATGCTAAAATGGTGAAGAAGGAATTCAGCGTATAAAAGGATACACATACAATACATCCACAACAGATAGCGCACGTATACTGACAGACGACAAGGTCATATGTTGCTTTTTTATTTGTCTTTCGAAATGATTTATACCGTTAGATTAGTCACAAAGCCAATCAGACTAGCCCGCGCGGCTCTGCTAATGTTATCGCCGACGTAGTGGAGCCTTTTTAACCAGCAAATTAATTTAATGAGTGACTCGATCATCATGATCTTAGAGGAGAAACCTCTCGCCAATCAGAACACCGGTTCTTTGTCACGTGATTGGTCGAAATTTGTGTCATGGATATTTATCGAGATCTGGTGTAACCCTTTCGCTACCATTAATTGTTTTCAGAATAAGGCTAGCGGGAACCGGCTAAAATTACACATTGTATCCTATTCGTAACAGAATTACATAATATTGACTGGTATACATGGTATACATTCCTGTCGACTATAGTCGCCAATAGATCGTTTGCACTGGCGGCCATCTTGGAGGTGTATTTCTTTGTTACTCTTTGTTTAGGCTTGAGTATAGCC
>JAVCKS010020323.1:0-11649 GCA_032273685.1 Pteraster tesselatus | reverse complement strand
AAAAAAACTATTTGGGCAAAAAAGTAAACCTCCAAAAAATCCAGTGTTAAATTACACATGTTTGAAAGCCTAGTCTCTATTATTCCAAGTCAAAGCTGCCTCTCCCTGGTAACCCAAGCCTCACTCCAACATAAATAGTGTGTATCCAAGACAATGTAAGTCGACTGTCTGATGTATTTATCCCTGTGCATTGTTCAGAAGTGGGTTAAGCTAGTATTAGATTCTCCCTGACTACCTGTGTAAATTTGTACACAAACTTGTAGGTTGTATGACGGGTTTTGGAGCATGTGGTAGGAATACGCAAATATACACAAATACATGTGTATTTTAGTGTATTTTAAGAGGTGTGTCCTCCCATCTAAATAGCTTTTGTTAAAGATAATCAAATACATGTATGTAGTGGTGCTCAGCGTGCATGTATGTGAAAGCCACTTAGCAGGGCCCAGCGACCAAAATGTGTGTGTACATACGTGTGTGTCTGTCTGTCTGTCTGTGTGTGTGCGGTATTGTGTAAAAACTAAATGGCTGAATCCACTAGTATCACAATCAGCTAGCAGTAAAAAGGTTCAGCATAAATTAATAAAACATATGGAGAATATCATTAAATTTTATGATTTAGACAAAATACATAGGCCCACATGTACAATACATTTTTCCAAAAAAAGTACACTGTAGGATCTGTGGCTTTGGCTAGCTTCCAAAAATTTGAGTCACGATTATGAATGTACATGTATACATGTAACGCTTTGATGATTTTAACAACAACTGCTTGTATTTAGTTTTATTTCTGGCAGCAATATTCGTCACCTAACCGTCCCCTAACACATCCCCCCCCCTTCTCTCATAGTGGCTGAAACTTCTCATCTGTGATAACAAGCCTATCGCAATGGATTGATATTGTATGAAACAGCCTACCATTGGTCTTGTGGTTAGCTACTATTTCTTACAGCCAATGATATAGGTTGTTAGATACAGTTGTATCTCATTGGTTAGATATATTCATTTGTCTCTACTAAAGCCTCACTTCATCTGTAAAACTTGTTTTTGTTTAGGTACATAGGAAATTGCTGAGTTCAATTAATTGAGAATTAGGGTTTTTTTGCAAATATAAATGTCGCGGAAAATATTTCAAAGGCCTTGAGTTATTAAAAACTTTACATAATGTACCATTGTTGGCGCTGTTGGGAAATGATAAGAACCAAGCGGTGTGGCATGGCTCACACCGCTTGGTTCGCTTCGCCGAATAAATAGCTTCAAGTTGCTCTTTTTTACATACAAATGCTCATACAAGACGATAATAAAAAATAAAAAAATTAATCTACATCACATTTTTCATGGATAATTGTTCGACAAATGGTGCAGTAAATGCCAAATCCAAAAATAAAATAAAAAACCAAATATGTGGAGTTACACTAATCCTAATATGGATTCAGAATCTGTATCTGAATTTCTAGTGAAGGAGAGATTTCTTGCTATCATTTCTCGAAAACCAGGAGGAGCCATTATTTCTTTAAATTAGATTGTATAGAAAAAAAGCTTTAGAGTTTTGGGTGGAGTTGCTGCGAGAAAACCAAGCCCTAGATTATTGTTAACATCAATCGATAATTTGAATATACACCAGACTGTATTCAGATGTAGTCAAGCCTTCCTAATTGTACCATTTCCATTTTACCTTGAACCTAATGAAACCTCTAATGAATGCAAACAGTGGTTGCAGCTTGTAATCTGAACCCAGTTCCAGAGATGTCTAAAGGCTCATTTGTTTAATCAATACATATATTTTTTTTTTGGCCTATTTTTTTTGTTCGTCTGGCATTGAATTGCCTATGACAGAGCCCATATTTTACGAGCTAATTAATAATTAATTATTACTACTGACTTCTTTTTTTTTATGCTGTAAAAAAAAAAAAAAATTATTATTTGTGTCCAGCGCCCTAAAGTTCACTTTATTTGCAAATATTTTACGCTTTGTAAATATTAAATAATATTATTTTTATTAAATGAATATCAACACCAAAATCAGCTTTGTGCGCGTACATTGTGAAGATTTAGTCCAGTGCTATTTTCAGTATTTTGAACTTGTGATATAAAAAGATGGCCAATAGGAAACCGAATGTCAAATTAAATTTGGATATGAGATATCTAGGAGATGTACATTATGGGACCTGCCCTGCAGAAATGAGTCACTTGGATGGAGACTTTTATTTGAGTTATTTTTTGCTGTAAAGAGCACAATACTACTGTAGGTTAACTTTGATATTAGGATACTGTATATGTTGGACACCCAGTGCAATATTGTTTTCAATAATTTGTGTAAACACTTAGGTAAATTACAACATAAATGAAAATAAAGGATCCCGGACAAGTGACTCATTTTTAGCAGCGCAGGTGACAAATTGTATTACGTGTTGCTAAAGTCCAAATTGGGTACATATTGAATTTGATTTTCTACTGATGCTGTTGGTGCTCTCTTTGGCCTTGAAACTGCAAACTACATGTATGTACCTCAACTAGTTTGCCCCTACAGTGTACATTGCAAAACTATTGTAGAAAATGCTGCAATGTACCCAGTAGGGCCACACTGATTTTGCCCTAAAGTTACATCTTATAGACTAAAAAAATCATAATTGGGCCAAGTCACATCACCTTAGATTTGTACATGTACATATGTAGCTGCAGTTACAAGAATCATTACTGGTAATTACATGTTAAAAAGCAATATTACCTGCACCCGTGGATATTAACTGGCTTCATGTACATGCAATACTACTTTAGGGACAATGGCAAAACAACCCTATCTCTACTACTATTGTCATATTTGGAGGTGCGATTGTCCTCGCACCAAATTCGTTCAAACAGTCAAGTCTGACCTTTTGATGAAAATGTCAGCATTATGTGTACATACAAAGTAGGAGTTTATGCTAATGCTTTAGTCATTTTTGGGGAGTTCGTAATAAGGTCTTGCAGCCTTAAGGTTTGAAGGTGTACAGGTGCACATCGTTCAAAAACTCAAGAAAGGTTTGTGTTTCTCCATAACTGTTATGGATATTATGATATCGGGTATGACACGATCATCTTTACTTTGCTCTGGCTGCTCACATGCATTTAAAGGGAAGGTTCATTTGCATGTTACATGTAGCTTGTTAATCATCTCCTGTCCGAAAACAAAACAAAAAAATCATCTGTTTACTTCCCTTACTTTTCTGACTTGCCGCATTTTTCCCACTTTTTGTTTTCTTTTTTTCTTTTCTTTACTCCTCGCTCTCCTCATCTGATTCTCGGTTCTCTTCTTGGTCCGCTCCTTCCGTTTCATTTCTTCAACCATCAGCGGGGCTCGGAGGAGTTGTTTACACCCAATGGCGCTACCACTAACCCCCTATCTCCTAACTACGGCGGCAGTGGAGTTGACTCACCCATTAACGATGCTAAAAAGGTAACGTCGGTAAATTTTTGTTTGTCCATTCCTAATTACCTACCGTACATGTACTATTTTGTCTTTCAGTTGCTCACATTATATTCATAACCTGATCACAATGTTTCTGCTTTTCTCCCTTCCCCCGGGAAAAAAAAAACCCTGAAATAAATAATAAAAAGTTGTGGTTGTTTGGTAAGCAAGATGTACATGTGTATATATGTTACGAGGTTAGCACTAAATGCAACAGCCCAATTCCAAATTCTGTTCTAATTTTTGTATGGGACTCCTGGGTTCCATACAAAAATTAGCACTGGAAAATTACAGTGGAAAAAATATGTATATGGGTTGAAGAAAAATAAGTTCCACGCAGGAGCGCATGTGTATTTCCCATGTGCATGTGTACTGAAAGTATCAAACGCTGTATAAGCATCGTTCATGAGTTGGACGTATCCAATATCACCACGCTTGCCAAGTTCAACTGGTTGACAAGAATGCTTGCCACATAAACCTGGCCTAAGAGTTTATTACAATATAAATGTTTTTAATCTTTTAACATTATACATGTATCATACTGCTTGTCTTTATGACATTGCATGCCTTTTTAACCCTTTCAATACCATTGGCGACTAAAGTCGACACAAAGAACAGGCATGGAGTGGATACCAGTCAATGTTGCTTGCATTGTACACAAATACATGTAGCTGGTTCCCACTAGCATATTCTTGAAACAATTTGGTAATGAAAGGGAAAAGCTCCCCCCAAAAGACCTGTCCCCATTTCTAATGAACTATGTTTCATGTACCAGTTTATGTAACTTGGGTGCACACCTTTTTGGGCAGATCAAAACATTTCAATTGTGACTAATTCTAGAACACTATTGATGTGTGCATGTGCAATATATCATACTGTAAGTGCTGTGCCGTTGACTAGAGCACACTGGCTGAAATGAACAGTTCAGCTTTGTAAGTCCTCAATTATTTTACCTCAATTTGTTGTGGGTTTACCCCCAGTGAATTACTTAACAATTTATACACATGGCTAGGAGAGAGAAAACGAGACACCCTTTAGGGTAAAGTGTCTTGCCCAAGAATATGGCAGGTTTCGGACCCTAGATTGAGCCTCTAATGCACTGACCGCTAGCACACTTAATTGTGGAGACAGTGTGGGTTTGAGAAAAAAAATACAAGCAATTTGATTCAATCAAATTAACCAAAAAATTGGCTTTCTGTTTTGATCAAGAGTTTGATCATATGTGACCTGCTCCCACGAAATTAAAGTAAAGTCGGATTTTTCAGAAATTTTCAAAAATGAGATTTTAGTACCATTGTATTCTGTAGAACAAGAGCTTTCCAATGGTATATGACACATGTTGGTGGTCTAAATATTTGTTACTCTACAGCCCGAGAAAGCTGTCGCGTTTCAATTATTGATTATGGAGAAAAAAAGCTTAAATTGTTTTCAATCTACATATGTACATGTAGCAGTATTTGGCAATGTCAGTGCATGCCACAAAAAGTAATAAAAAGTGTATTTATAAGTCTCTGATCTAAACAAGTAAGAACAGAATATTCCACACAGCATCACACAAAAATCTCAAAATTCAACACCCCTACAAATGTTGACTTTCTATGTCCGTATCTCTAAATAACGTTGTGCGACTTTACGCTCATTTCGTCGGAGCAGGTCACATATTACGGAATGATTTTCTGATATATGCACAACATGTGTGTACTGGTAGTCATAATTGTATTGAGTCATATGTAGTGAAGCTCAGAATATTCAACTTTTGAACTTTATTTATCAAATGTGCCAGTTTCACATAAAGTTTGTGTTATCCTCAATTACTTGATCAATGATGAAGGGTTTCACATAAATAATAATAATAGCTCACATTTATTATCTCGTTTGGTAATAATTTGTAAATTCATGATGGTGCTGGTTTAAGTTTGCCGGACTTTAATGCTTTATCACTGTTAAAAAAGAAAAAGAAAGATGGGATTGCATTCATATAATAGCCACGCAGCGTTGTGCTGGGTTGTTTGTTAATGTTACCATGGCATTAAACCATACACCACCTCGTAAAACTTGTATAATGAATAAGCCTGGCACAATGCATGGTAAAATGGACAGTTCTGCAAACAACCGAAACATGAGTTAACTTCTTGTTGTTTGGCATTACTTGAACAATGTAAAGTAGATCTGCAATTTATGTGTGCCTACACATGTAGTGCTGGTACTGTATGGAAATGCTACAATGGTTGACTGAAATTATGTGTTTGTAGTGTTTTGACTAAAGAAGTACGATTGTTATTTGTTCATTCGTGTCCTTGAGAGAAGAAGTTGGTGGCACATATTTTTAGGTAACCATACATAACTAACAATGGTTCGTATCGCAGACAGAAGACTTACATGTAGTTATGGTATTGTGGGAGAAAAACCCCAGTTTTAACCCGGGGAAAATCCAAAAAGTTAGATAGGGACCAAAAACTCAATGCACACATTGGCACCCTCTGGATAAGAACCAGGGGACCTGTACAGTGGTGAGCCCTCTAAAGTAACCTCTCATGTCCTGGTAGTACGCATGAAGTGGACACATACATGTAGATGTACATGTACTGTATATAAAAAATCACTGAAAATTCAAATTGGTCAACTGTGAATAGAACCACACATCTTAGAGTGCTGGTCCACCAAAGATCTGTGGTTCTATTTCGAGTCAAGGCAACTTGAATTTTCTGTGATTTTCTTTGTACCGTTCCATGTAATTTGAACCAATTTGTTATTATTGCTATGTATTGTACATGTACATGTAGGGAAATCTTCAATACAGGCCTTGAAGTTGATAGCCCCACCATAGCCAATTGTGCAGTAGCCTGGAGATACCATGTATATGGATGTGCTAGTAAACTAAACTAGGAGAAAGGGAGACTGCACTGACAATATTGTCCAAGATGGTACAGTGTACAGATGATTGTCTTGGCTCACACAAAGTGTGATCTTAAGGATATACCGGTACTGCCCAATGTCAGACTGATTTTTAACCTCGATATTCCCGGCAGTATTTTGGAATACGGTTAAGTTGGTGCGCTGTTGTTTCAACTGGCATTTGGCTAGCGAACCACTGCTATTGTGCTAAGAACGAACCTTGTTTTCTTGCCAAAACGAATAATTGCTGTCAGCGTTTATCATGCGGTTTGCCATAGCATAAATTTCATAACGATCGCAAACCTACAATGTACAACATTTAAAATTACTCGCCAAGGTGAAGTCAGTCCGAAATCAGATGTCAGATTGTTAAATGTACACACTAGGCTTAACCAGTCCTCCTGACTGAAGGGTACTACATGTGTGACGTCTGTTGGAAAAACCCCTCGGACTGTAAACAACTAAGTGAATGTACATGGCGTCATGTCAATTAGCAGCATCCTCTCAACTTGGAAAGAACAAGTGTTTGGGTATGCTTTCTGTATCGTAAATTGGGTAAACACCTTACTTGATTCTCATATTAATAATAAGTGTTGACTGTGCGTGGTCAGGTTTACGTACGTGGACCCAACGAAGTAGTACACGGGACAGGGCAGCACTGGGCCCAATCGCAGAGCATAGCTTTTTGCTCAAACTAACTACGTTTTTTCCCCATAGATGAAATGCTTGCTGTATATTTAAGCAGAAAAGCTGATAGCAATCGGTGATGTAACAAATTTGCAAACATATACATGTACATGTCAACTGTTAAGCAGTGAAACATACCTACAAAGTGTAACGTTTTGGTCTGTTATACCAAGCAGAAAAATGTTATGTAGTTTTAACCATATACATGTACACTGTATGTATATGTTTGGAACGAGCACATTAGCTTTATATATTGCATGTTTGGTTAAAAGTTTAAAATCTAGTTTAACAAAAGATGCTAGGCTACAATGTGTGTAAATTATAAACTCAAATAAAGGTTTCCCCCGGCTCATTTTTGCCCAGTGGGTCACATAACGAACCGTTAACCAGTAACTTAGTATAAAAGAGAGAATTGTATATGTTAGCTGTGATACTGAAACAGCTGTGGGCAGACACTTTTTCTGGCCAGTCTAAATAAAATACTGATTATTGGTATTATGCACAATGTAAAGTCTGTAAATATTTTCACCTGGTGGGAAACAAATTCCAAATCGGGGGCATCCGATTGTATGTAAACCCTGTGGTTATCAGGATTACCCTGATAACCACAAAAGAATGCAGGTCATTCGCTGTCACATCATCGCAAAACATGAACTTCTGATTTCTGGCCAAGTTCCAAGGCGCTGAGAATAACATGAGCAGTGCCAGTTTTGAAAACTGATTCTTCTTCACGATTTGCGGGAGAGCCCTCCCACCAACCAACCCTATACTCGGTTGCCCATGCAATGAATTGCAATAACACATGCTGCTGCTGTTTAAAGTTTACAACTGTCTGAAAAGGAGCGCTGTTGTTATTAGCCTCCATGGACCACTGCACTCGTTATTAAACTTTCTACCGCCTCCGACAAGGTAGCGTGGTCTCGATATAATTGCATTTTGGTAACATGAGAGACTGGTAATATGAGGAAAAGGCTATTCCTTGTTGTTGAGTATACAGGTAATATCGATTAAAGGTAAGTTTGTCTAAAAATAGAGGGGGAAATCCAAACTTTCAATTAAGGACCCTAAGAAACCACTCAAAAGTGGGGACAAAAAGCTTTTTCTGTACATTGGGGACAATGGTTACAGCAAGAAAGTATACAGTGTCTATGAGAAACTTGGAATGATCCTTGAGATTTACATCGTACAAGTTTGACCTACAACCAAAAGTTGTCACCAACCATAGATAGTACATCTAATCTAACTACACGTATGATGCATTTTGGCAGCTTCACATAATAGCACTTTCATTATCAATTTGAATAACAAAGAAGGCCATGAAGATCTGTATTTCGTACATGTATGGTCAGAACTAACGTCTCGTCCAAGTAGCACAGTTTTTAGGACTATGTCACCTTCTTCTCATCCAATGAACTGGGTCGTGTGCAGTTTACCGTACTCGTTTATTGGTGAGTCTTTGAGAGAAGTTAGCGAGTTGTTCTTGCCAACCCATTAGGTCTATATCACAGGCAGAAGTAGTTACGATTTTACAGGCGGAAGGAAAGCCCCAGAAACCGGGGGAGGAAACCCAAGAGGTTAGCCTGGAACCCAACACCGTTGGCACCATCAGGATTCGAACCACGGGACCTACATGTACAGTGGTTACAAGTCAAGGAAAGTAACACTGCTCCACCCAAACCCTCACTACTGTAATAACCCCATACTGCTGCTAGTGTCCCCCTAGTTTCTGCACAATAACCTCTTTGCAAAATAGCCTAATAATCATAACTGCTTTCATATGGGATAGAGAGAGAGAGAGAGAGCTACTGTGTTTACCGGTTTATAACTGTGTGATGTTTCATCTCGTATTATTTAGTGTGCAATATTATTCTTTGACACGAAGTGGAGATACAGTACTTTCCCCTAATGGATGTAATTGACCTGCTCCCTGTATGCATTAACAATGAGTGCACAATGACAGTGAAATGGTTGGCGTGGTAATTCTGTGGCATTTATGATTTATGATCATTTTTTTTTTTTAACTAATTGCTCATTTGCTAATAGCATTAGCAGTAGTGTCTATTTTATTTGTTATAAGCAAATTTTATGCACATCAATTAGGCTAAGCCACTTAGCTTATAGGGGATGCCATCATCCATAGACCATCAGGGTCTGTACTACTAGTATACAGTCCGAGCAGCCAGGGATTGAGCACTTTTATCATTGCCATGGCTACCTGTGGGTGTCCTTGGTGACTTCCCATAGCAACAGGATCTGCTTTCCTGACTCTTGCCCGGAATTAGGCTGCGTCTAATTAATAGGATGTGGAATATGTTTATTTCTATTGATTAAACTAAATTGTATCAAGGTCCATCAATTTAAAACTGTGGGGAAGGTTGAGGTACATGACTACATGTACAGTGTAGCTTGGTACATGTACGTGTGTGTAATTCCAGCAGCGCTCATACAGCTTCATGTTGCAATAGTATGTACACATGTACGTACGTACGTACGTACGTACGTACGTACATGTACATGTACATGTACATGTACACGTATTGTCAATAAATGTATACGTTTTTGTTATAGAATACATGTACCTCATGGTCAAAACACATTCAAGACCTGACATCATCTTACATGTACTTCCCTTGCATTACAATGTACATGCTATATTTAGTACATTCTCATATTTGGTTTAAAAAAAATTGAAATTGTTGTTCCTTGCATTCTTACTTCTAACTCTTCAGGGAAGTGATTTATACGGGCTGGTCGATAGTCAGCCTATTTCACAACCGCAGACCCTGTCTATTTAATAAAACAAAGTTTCTGCACATCTCATTTACATACATACATGTACCTACATGTACATTGTAATTTACAGTGTATGATTTGCCTGTATACACCTGTATACTATGTGAATCACTAACATGAGCACCTTAGCAACAAATCAAATAGCAACTCGGGTGGGAATCGAACCCACGACTTTGTGGCTGCTATCACTGACGTCTTAGCAGCTTGACCACCAGCACCAGGCATACATGTACATGTAGAGAAAGGAAGAGGCAAATAAAATCTAGTGTAAGCCAAGGGTCGGTAGATCCTTGAAAATCATGGAATTTTAAACTCCATTTTTAGAGGCCTTTCGAAAGTCCTTGAAACTTCACCTTTTATGATAAACGTCCCAATTCATGCAGAATAATTTGACTAGCTTTCATCAAGTTTAAAATTCGTTAAGTCAAGGAAACAATGACCACTCCATTTTACTTTTAATCCAATACTGAAAATCAAGTCTCCGAAAACCATACATATTTGCTGCATTTTGGTAATTGAAAATGCGATTTCTGGACCTTGAAAGTCCTAGAAAATCCCTTTAATTTAGAGCTGTACACGTGTAAATGTTTCTCCCCCAGCAGACGACAGATGTCCATGGTGAACAGTGTCATCACAATGTGGTAGATGCCACTTAAATACAATTTTAACTAGAGATATAGAAAGATTAAAGTACAGAGAACGGAGAGTACCTCATAAAATTTGAATTTTAGCGATGGACGAATTTGGGAGGAAATGTTTTTTTGCTCAATTGCGAAATTGTAATTCGGAATCTGTTATAGCATTCGGTTCTCTTAATGACCTTTGTGCATCGCTAGTTCGTCCATCACACTTTGCGATGTAGCTCTTCATTTTGTCGTGTACTAGCATTGTTTTCCCATTACCGTTTTTGCCTATTAAAAGTGACGAATTACTTCGCCTCATGTCCCTGTCATATAAATGAGACTACATCGTTGGCATTATTACTGAAAAGTGCGCTCAGCCAATCGTGATAGTCTGCTCATTATCGGTACATATCCATCCAAATACTTTCCAGCTTAAAGATGCGAGGGGACGGAAAGCTGTGGGATTTAAGAGGCAATTTCCAGGCCACCACCTGCTACATGTAGTTTCATCTTTTTTCTTTTCTGAGAATGCCCTTCAAAGGTTTGGAAATGCTTTGTCAAATTACTTATATGTATGACTGTCACGAATCGTTATATCCAACGAGAGTGACTGGCTTCATGTAGGAGAGATTTCCCAAACGAAACCACTCTACGGTACCACAAACTACCACAATGTTGTTTTCCTCACACCAAATTTGTTCAAGTGTCCAGGATTTACCTTTGATGAAAATTGCAGCATTATGTGTGAAAATTTGAAGAAGTTATTAATAAATCTTGCAGCAGTCATAGTTACAGGATGTATATATCATCTCAGGAAAAGTCTGTTTCCAAACTGTTGTATCTATCATTTATTTAAAACTGATATGATAACTGTTTCAGTATGTCACTAGTGTCAGTCTAAAGTGGCTTGTTTTATCCAAACTCTACTGCTTGGCTTCTCATGGGGCTGAGGTTGTGTCATGTGGCAGGCTGTAGTTTCTGGTGCTAAAAACAGATTACCCTGGCTGCCACCATTATTCAGCAGGATTTCTATTGCCCACAAGAAAACAGCGCTAAAGACTACAGATTTACTGGCATCAAACCACATAAACAAACTTTGTTGATTGTTCTTTGTTATCAAATAAAAAAAAATTGTGTGAAGGATTATTTTGATCTTGTTAGGTTAGCTGGAGGTCATTGGAAACAGTACACATTGTATGTATACAA
>JAVCKS010020312.1:0-14028 GCA_032273685.1 Pteraster tesselatus | reverse complement strand
CCCGCTATAAACGTGCATGTGCAAACCTATAACTCAGTCGCTATACGCAAAGTCATGAGGCTTAACATACCTGGCTAAACAAATGAGCAGCGACCATTGCCCTTCACGGGCCAATGCACTTCGGCATAAAAAACGTCATTGACATTTTCTTGCACCTATAGACTGTTCGTATGCCTTGTGCAGGCGTCATCCTATCCATTAACAGTGCTAAATGAACTGTATCATCATTTGTTTAAAAGTTTCACTCCACCAATTTCATTAACGGTGACTCCCCGCAAGGGGGGGTTAAAATGCTTTTGTGAGTGTTTTGTGTGTGTAGTTTAATATCAAAATGATCGAATTAGTAAGTCGCAACTGCACATGATAAATCAAAATAATGCACACGGGCCGCCTGAGCATTAAGTACGTTATAGCGTATATTAGGTGTCGCCACGATACTTTAAAAACCATGCAATAATTCGCCGAAAAGGCCACTAAATCTTAATTTGGTTTGGAGATTAGTGACAGTCTGATAATGCTGTTGTCAATTACCAGTCTTATAATAGCTGACCTAAAAACCAATTGGCCTACTCGTCAAATTCCCGAGTTGCCCAGACGTGTCTTAATAATTTCCAAATCGCGCACAGCATTGTAGGTGTAAATTTATTTTAATGGATGTGGCTGTATTCCCGAGAAATCTTGGGTCGAGTACCCTAGGAATGAGTGGGAAGATGTTCGCCGAGTCTCAAAGGGAGGTGGCAAGCACGCAGAAAGCTGTCACTTCCGGCACGGACGTAGAACACTATGAGAAATGAAGCCCTAGTTTTCTTAATGGATGATGTTGTTATAACACAGTGACGCTGCTGCGGTGCGCATGCTGTATCCCTGCCATGGTTCGTCCTTAACGCAGATTTGAGTAAACAAGTTCAAAGTGTTAAATAATAATAATAAATTAATGACAGTAGTCAAATCACAAAACGGTGTAATGTTTGTCAGCAATTCATATCCATTTATTTTAAATTTTGGCGATGATCTTGGATATTATGTGTCCGCGTATTAGCTGTCGAATAGCCCGGTCCATTTTATTTGTCATAGAATTCAAACCTAGATGGTACGAACTGCTAAAATTACCAGCCGAGGGAATTCATTTATATACCAATAAAGCATGATTGTTTCACAACAACACTTTACACTGTACGTATAATACTGAGGCTCTAGTATCGCATACAATAATTCGCGTATCAGCTATGGTACCATTGCCTGTACTATAAATATGCTAATTTCGTGATGGTTGCCCACAAACTACGGTTAGAAACACTATTTCGATGCGTTGGTTTGAGCACAGATAAACACGGTACCAGGCTACATGCGTGTATTGATATCAAGTCTGTGCATGTTTAGTTAACTCCTCTTATAACCGGTCGTGTTAACGGAACAGTTTGCACAATGTTTAGGTTGCGTTGCTCACCTACCTAGAATAATCTAGTAGTGAAATTAATAGTACCCATCAAACGGAAATTAAAAATAGCTAAAGCAAACAACAATTCCCCGTGGAAAGAGACAACCATCCTAACTATAATGTCCAGTCCAGTTTGCGTTCTATATGTTGTTATTCAGTGAAGACAGCCAAATAATAAAAACAACTCGAAACCTAGATCGGGTACTCAGCGTTAATTATTGACGACAGCGCGGGTCTTTTTGATGAGAAGCCGATCGCGAGCGAAACTATCCAACACCAAGACCGTCCGGTCGGCTCCCCCACTCGTCGGTTTTCGTCGCCTTCTACCACAAGTGTACTGTTGACTTTAGTGGCGGTTTTGATGCAAGAGATTCCGGTAATTTCTATTATTGCTCTTAATTAATTACTCTTGTTATAGCACGGTGGCCAGGGAAGGTATAATATTAGTTTGCTCCAAGGGTTGCCGTATACATTGCAATGATATATATCTAGTAGTGTATCTGCACGTAAAACTAGCGTGGGCTAAGTTCGCAATATTATTGCGAACTTGGACTATTTGCATATTGTATTAATTTCACTTGATTTTTCCTCTCACTATAAACATTGACCGACATCCAAAACATAATGTGTAGCATGTATACGAATTCTCCACTATAGTTGTTTGTTTCCAGGCAAATGCCTTAACCTGATAATTAATACAATTTGTCTTGTCTTCTAATCCTAATGGATCTATATTCATAGAAGACTCAAGTTGTTCCCAGTTGAGAAAACATTTTCTTATCTTTTTACAACCATGGACACAATATCAACGAGTAGTTTAAATAGCCTCCTTCAATATAGTCCAACGTTGGTGTGACTCCTCTCGTTCTTCCCCATCCCTGGGCAAGTTTTGGCGACCGAAAATTTGATGAGATGTTTTCGTAGACACGCCAACACACCCTCCAGTAAAGCATTAATCTTTCTCGCCATTATTTATCCAATGATAATCAGTCCTCTAAGACTAATTGATGTCCAGCATAACCACATCAACGCACGCTTCATTGTTTTATTATACCTAACTACGTTGTAGAAGGAGCGTTGTAATTCCTTCAGGATGCAGAAAAAGAAATTGATTAACAAAATACGCAAGTTGGCGTCGTTTCGACATCGGGTATACTAAACATCCACTACTTTTAATTCATCTAAATTAGACAACTATATATTATTATACGGCACAAGTGAATTATAATCACCGTTGTGACTCACAAATGACAAATGGATTGATGGGATGGGTCATTTAGCTTATTTAGGTACGCACAATTTGTATATACGTTTCCCCGGTACATCAAAAATACTACGGTCATTTAGGAACACGCATATTTGCCTGAGTGCTTACAGTCATGGAGATAATTTCTTTGTCACGACAGAGGCTTACGGGTAGATTGGTTGCTATATTGGCCAATCTCCCGGTTAGATATATCTAATGGTCCCCAGAGTAATTTATGGGGGTTTCCAACCGAACCCACCCAGCACCCCATATTCACGTCTGGCGTAACACCTTTGTAGACCCTATAGGCACATGGGGATCGGAGAATTACTAATTTAAATTTTCGGCATGCATACTTAAGATGACGACACACACGCGCCCATGTCCTGCGTTTTTAGGCCCATATTATTTTCGAAGTCCCCAGGTTTTCCGTAGGCCATAGGCACAGTGTCTATCGTGCCTATGTATCGTAACAATACAATAACGGACATATAACGCCCCCATAATACAGCGTAATTCGTATGTGTAAATTAATGTTAATACAATCAAAACAAATATACAAACAGGAACAAATGGATTTCATTCCGTATTGCAACCCTCCAAAATTTATGTCAACGGTACACCCCTGTTTTGTCATATGTTGTATACCCCACGCTTCAGATCCATGAAACATAAGGTTCAGCAAGCGTTATGCTAGTGAGGATATTAAGTTGTACTAACTTCCCACTTGAAATGCATCCCAAACATACATCCCTAAACACAGAAATTGTAAACATCACATAACATCGACATCGCATCGTGTGGCCGATGAGGAAGAGTTACCATGGAAACGACCAAGTCCGGTGAATTTCAATTTGTTAACATTGGCGGTCAGTAAGGCAGGATGGTTATATTAAACGCGCTGGTCTAATGTACACAATCATTAATTATTGCGTTCTATGACCGTTATCACCTAGAGTGCCCTCTGTTGAAAGTAGCGACCTCTATTGAAGCTGAATAGATTTACTCAAATCTCAAAGCCACTGATCGCTAGCATTGGCAATGTTGAAGTTTGTTTTCAATATTATGTCAAGATTTATGCTGTCATAACACAGGGACCATAATAATTTAGCTCCAGAATCTATATCATGGTATTGGGTAAAAGATCTTCCAGTTACATCTTTTATATTTCAGGTTTATTTATTTGCATCTCGGCAGCCAAAAGCTGAATAACGATCAAATTTACACATTTAAATACATATTAAACAATACAACCATTATATTATTACATAAAACTTCAAAAAAACTCAAAGCAAAATGTTGGTATTAATTAAAATACACACCGGCAAAACCTTGTGAACTTTATCCCCCTCCACCCCTCCACGTAAAAAAAGTCTACGACTTGCTTGCGTATTTAATATTTTCTATAAAGCCATTAGCAATAAGATAAATTCTTACCAGTGTGTGTTATTCAACCGTACGAGTATCATTAATAAACAGGATGTCGGTATGACATCTAATAAATGTTTTCCCACGTCATCGCTAAATCACGTATTCTGAATTGATGCAATAGGTCCTGCATTAAATGCAGAAAAAAGAGTGTACACCCTAACACATTACTTAGTCGTTACTAATATTCGACAAAAGCCAACGACGTTTCTATCTTATAACGTGTTCTCCTTACGTAGCTGATAAACATTTAAGCTTTGTATACTGAGCTGGTACGGGAAGTTAGCCAACCAAGTATGTGTATTGTGGGTGGAATGAGTTCGGTTTAAGTGGGGGGGAAACTTACGGTCGTCTATTCTTCCACGAATTCAAGAGGTCGATACGAATATGCAATAGCTACGACGTAGGCATAAGAGCGGTTTCTTTATTTCCCTTAAAAATTACTTTAAACCTCATTATTCTGTAGTATTATACTGTTACAGGGCGAACATTAAAATATTATTTATTAGGCCTATTTGAATAGGTGTACACCGAAGGAGAGTGCGCCAACTAATATATATACCCGTGCATGTTTCGTGCTTTTGGCGGTGTGAAAGAAGTGACGACCAAATCTTAAGAGCTCGGGTAGGAGCCAAAACCCGACAAGTATTGTGCCCGGGATTCGAAGCATAGGTTAAGATGAGAAGAGGATCGCTACGCCATCTGCCGCACAAATGGATCACCAAACATGATGACGTGTGGATGCAATATCGTGATGCTGGTAGATACCGTACGCCAGGGTGTTGCCATCAATATTAAGAACTTGATATATTTCCAGATATATGTGGGGCATGATAACTGTAATATGAACTTAAATCATAAAAACAATCGCAACCTGAACAATATGATTATTTTTGGATTTCCGTGACACGCAGTTTACAATTATATTGTTGGGAAAGTATCTGTTATAACTATGAAACAGATGCGAAAAATAATTTCACTCGGGTTTGTGGCTTACTGCGGTTTTCCTTCTAAGATTAGATCGTGTCATCGCCGCGGCTAATCCTGGTCACTACTCGTGTGATTATTTTGTGGAACAGTAATTTCGATTCAAATTAGGTTTTAATGACACCATGTTTTTGTAGTAATTCGCACTGTGACATCGGATTTGATACGGGTGCTAGTCGAACTTAAATCTGCTGATGTTCGACATAGTCCACTTGAGCCGTGATTAAACGAACAGCCGATGCGCGTAGTTACGACCTGCAAAGTCACACCATGTCTTAAGTTCACGTCATTGCACTTTGACGTGTACTAAGCTGTCTTCCCCCGAGTTATAGGGGTCATTTCGGATAATGAGACTGGGGTGGTAAAGTGGGAACATTTTATCAGCATTTCAATGCATTGTTCAAACTAACACTATGCGAAACTAACAATGGAAACGGGCACAACAAAAGTTGACAATTTCATCCAAATCCAGAAAATACAGGAAAACGTTAGTAGGCCTATTCAAGTTCATAGGTCCTATTACATTATCATTGAAAATATTTCATGCGTCAATTACCTTTATACAAATTCCCGATTGCTATGGCAACTATTTTGCCACGTCCATCTTCAGCTGACATGGCAAGTACGCCATTAATACAATGACTGGGTCGTTGTATATTATCAAAACGTTTTTTCAGTCACGCGGTAGTACGTCACTATAGCAACCACTGTTTTCTGACTTTAGCCAATGGCGATGTTTGCCTATTGTGCTGCTCGACCAATCATCTCTATAGGTGCCACGCATTTTCGTTTATAAGTCGACTCGGTTTGATATTCTAGCTACTTCACTACCGACCGTCAACTCGGAGAGTTATTAAATTTGCCTCTAACAATCACAGTTTCTACGTTGTTGTACAACACAGTTTTTTAGAAGAAAAAAACATAACAATCATAAATGTACATTGTACTTTACAAACTGGGCACTTCATTATGGAGGGCGCCGTGTATGTTGGTTTCGCACCGCAGTGACATAGTTAGGCCGTATCCGAATTAAATGGCTACGGCTAGATTTTACGCACGACCCTATGGTAGGCGTCTAGCCGTATATCTAGACGTCCACCATATGGCGAGCAATGTTCTTTTCGCAACCAGGTGCCCAGGAAAAAGTAGTCTTCTAATCAGAACGGAAGGGTTACACTACAAGTCTATAGAGGATTATCAAACATCCATTTTCGAATATCGTTGGAGGAATTAAAACGAAAACTTACATGTGAGGAATGTTTTACCACGCTGGATACTTCCCCACTCCCACGTCCTCAAATTTTACAGGTACCTGCAGACGTCTTCAAATTTTACCTGCAGGTACCTGCAGACGTTTTACATGTTTGGTGGACGGGTCGTTGAACACGTCAGGGGAGCAATCAAAATTTTGACAAGAGTAACTACTGTAATCTTATTTCGGTGGAAAAGGCCCCCGGGGAACACTAAAATCGCATGTCCTGAACTGCAATTGATCATAAAGGTTATTACTCCTACCACCAGTCTTGTGTGTTATTGAACATGGTGGTCTCGCTGTTTTCTTTCTTAGTATGATTAACCATTAATAAATGATGTGTAACGACACAACGTTGATTAAAAGAAACAGATAAATCAGACCCCATGAGACATGCAGTGGTAATTCAGTAGGTTAATTACCAGCAGGATTATCATTCGAGAGTTGGTTGTATACTGACTGTACTATGCACTCTCTACACCCCGACACGACTGAATAGCAATGTCCTATTCTCAGGATTATACCCGTGAAATAATCAACTTTATTTAAAATTATGTTTTTGGGTAAGACTATTTGGAGAGTTTTCCTTTAATATGTTTAAAGTATATAGCGAGACTACATCCTTTGCACCATGCGAGAACTCAATCGAACCACTCTTTTACACTCCTGAGGAAATCCGAATCATGATTTTCAAAAAAATAAAAACGTTCCCTTAGTAAGGATATCAAAGATGACATCAGGTCACCACGATTCTCTAGATAAACGTAGTGAGTCTTGGTTCCATCAACATACCAAATAACAATTAATCCAACAAAGTCACATAATACTTGCAACAATTTAATTTAATTATATGGCTGCAGTGGGGGATGGCTGCAGCGGTAGAGCGCTCACCTCTCGGTTCCAAGATTGTGAGTTCTAATCCACGACATCCCCCCACCCCCTCAGTCTACTCAGCTGTAAAGAGATAGCTTATCTTATTCAGAGAATAAGAGAATAAGAGAACAAAGACGGCGAAGAACACATCTGGCGAGGCCCAGAGAAATATGTCACTCTACTGAAATACCAAGGGACGGGCAAGGGACAGGCAACAGAATAATCACAAGGAACAGGATCATCACGGCACAACTATTGCTAAAACATTAATATTTCTGGCACATAGCTTGAACGATGTAAAGGTATTTTAACAATGGTTGAACAATAATTAGGTCCACTAAAGCAAAATGTTTAATGATATTAATAGTTAGGCACCGACATCCCTCCGCCAAGTACAAAAACGTGTACTTTTCTGAGAAACATTCTAGTGAGAACAGTAACCACGATAAAAACCTGATAAAGTCATTATTCATTGCACTATGTTAATCCCACCTAGATACAGAGCTTGAATCACGTCTCGCTAGCGGCCGTTAGACTCATTAGGACAAGTAATGCACACATTAGAGGTATTTGGCCATCTATGATACCCGAGGCTACCACAGACCAGCTTGCTTCACACTACACTAACTCCACTCCAGGAATAGGATCGACTAAATAAATTACTATAGCAGCTTTTAGATAATTAGTTTCTTTGCATCTTAGGCCTTGTGTTTTCATTGGGGCAGTATGGCTCGATGGTTATTTTTGTGGAGACGATATTGTATCCCAGGATTTTTAAGCACGTCTACTATAATTGGTGATTACATGCACAATATCATCACTTTTGGGAATAAATAATTTTAAACCGAAATTATAAGCTTGGAGGTATAAAGATTACATACATTGTGGTTAGAATTTGCATATGTGATAAGCAATTATTACATAAGGGAGCCCAACAACCAGTACTTCAATGCTGCGACAAAGATCCGACTTTTTAGCCGATGGCTTGGCTTGAACTTTGCTAAAGAATGTTTAAATAATCCTCCTTCATAAGTAGAAACGTAATACGAGTATAACGATGGCACATACGCGATTCCATTTGGCACAGCTACTGTTGTTACACCCTGGCCGAGTGGGATGTGAGAATTGTACATGGATAGCATGTGTAGCTTGTTAAACGTGCGAGTTCGTATAATTTATAGGGGGGCCTATACACATTTCAACCCGATGAATGTGAATTTCACAGGTATAACACACTAATTTCATGGCCTGAAGCCCATGGGACTGTGTGAAGGCCTATATGAAATCAACATTGGACTACATTTTCATTTTCAATCCATCGCAGCCAGCTTCACTGCACGGTTTAGGTAGATGATTAATTGCAGTGTTACGTTCGTGCCATTTTGTAAGGGCAATTTTTGTTGACCCGTCTAGCTTCACGTAAATATTTTACTTTTGATGCATAATATAGTGGCACTGTAGGCTTTTCCCCAGGGCTACAGATGTCTTTAAAATATGACACATTTACTATTGAACTTTTCATGATTATCTTTAAGCGACAACATATTTTTAAAGAAGTCTAAAAACGTACTACATTACCATAAGTACTCAAGTTATACATGTTCATATTCATTTCATTAATTCCTCCGCCTCCTGTGTATATTTAATTGTAAAGAATGAAACAAACCAGTTAGGATACGTCGAGTGCTGAACGAGGAGAAATTATTGATAATTTACCCCATAGCTTCAAGACTCGGGTCAGACGGCGACACATTGTCCCGGTTCGAGTGACTGGCATTAAGTAAATCGAGTCAATATATATATATAGACGTACATGTATGTGTTGATCGAACTGTCTTCAGATACATATATAGTTCTATGTATCTCACACGGGTGAGGTTCTAATCATCTCACCTGTGTGTACGTACTCGGTACCGGTAGTAATTAAAGTAACGGGGATTATTTTAATCACGAATAATTAAACGAGTGGCGTGTTTAGTTTGCCACGTATAAACCATTTTATCTAAACATATTTAGTGCGTTCATGCATTAAACTTAATTCCAGTATTCCTAATGAATTGACTGGCCTATCATTTAGTAATGAAACTACTCGATTCTCGTCGCACAGGGCCGTTGAGATTATTTAATTTGCTACCGTGAGCATTATTCGCGAGTTCAGTGACTTTCTAGTCAAGGCACTGGTGCTAACAAATTACTCACACTGTAAGAACAAATTAATTACTACAGCCCACTATACGCTAGGTTTGTGTGGCCAACTGCCGTGTCGAATATATTTCCGCATGTGCTAACAGGTGCCGGCATGATATGGGATTGATTTTTGGAAGAATGCATTAATTTCCGATCGTCGGACTTGGTGATCACGTTTTCGTACATTATTGTTTCAACGGTTATTTGGTCGAAAATGGCAGCATCTCAAAAAGAAATCATATGTCATCAGAATGTTGGTATTAGTTTCAAAATTGTTAACTCGTTTAATTTCATGACTAAAATATAAGAACCCTTTGAGCACAACACACGCTGCCATTTCGCTGGTACTCGCTCATGGTCTCTTCAACCATTTCATTACATTATCCCTTACTGAAGGAATTGAACTCGAACAGTAATTAGTTTTCGAACACGCACAAGAAAACATCTTAACCTGTGAGAGTTGGTGAGGACAAAAAATGTTGTCGATATATGTCACTTTTGATTTTTATCAATACCATTCTTTGTTTTATAAGGCCTAAAAATAACTAAAGGCACTCATTATAATGTTTGGTAAATATGGAAAATGGTACGTTATACCTGGCCAATAATATCTATAATTAGAAAAAATAGGTCAATAGGTCAATAGGGGCAGCGGGTGCTGTTTATAATGTCTTACATAAACAAATAATTGTATCTTTTATTAGCTGGTTACAGCTATTGCGAATTCGCGCTTGTTTTGCATTACCACCGAATCGTACCTTCCCTTAGCCCATCATCAGATATCGCATTCTTACAAAAGTGACAAGCGAATGCAATTAGCTGTTTCACTATGCACTTTCCAAGTTCAGATGTTCATGCCGTACACGCTAAATTTCCAGGCAGATCCTGCATAAAATACTCTCACTAGAGTTGTATGCGGAGACAATTAGCTGCATGCGCGGTCACGTCTATGGGCTGGCCTGCGGCGAGTCAATTTCCTATCGCTCACTAATGTGACACTGTTGACATACAACAGGGTCATAGTTGTCAAGCTTTCGGCTGGTTTTTTTCCCCCATACCAATGTGAAATTAATCTCTCGGGAAAATGTGATTCGCGAGTGGGGTATCCTCCGCGGGAACCAACTGCCGACGAAGCGGCCAACTATACCGGTACTATTATACGTCGCTCGTTGCTCGTTATTTATCAACGAGTTATAAATAAGAGATTACGTGTACATAAAAAATAATACACCTAATATAAATACACATATTTGTATAGGTGGAATTTATAATTATCATAAGGTATAAATCCCAATGTATTTTGTATCCGTCAAATATATTTGATTGGAATTTATATATACGTAAGAAAACATTTAAAATTGACAGACTGTGAAGGCAATGGCATGTATTTAAATTTGTATCACTAGATCAATAAAATATATTTGTATGATTGATGGTGAGCCAAATTTTTTGTGAAACTATCTATAACTAATCGACACACATTTTTTCCGATGGGTGCGAAGCTGGGACGTCTTTTAATAGTACCCCTATAGCAATCAACAGAAGATTCCAATTTATCTTCAGTTCAGAGTGATAACTCTTTGTAAACAACAAAACTGGCAAAATTTCTTTTAAAATATCGTACTTATTTAAACAATTACAGGCGTAATTTTGGTGCAGTACAAAATAGTGAAGGTAATTATTTTCCTAATTCGCAAGCTCAAACGGAAATTAAATTATTTCCTATTGCGCCCGCCGTACTTGCAAAGGCTCACGTATACGTGTTATGAGGGAGCACGGTTCTTCGGTGACTAGCCTAAAGCGTCCGGCGTCTTGACATGAGTATCATGGGAGTTATCTTACCGTATTACTTTTGTCCTTTTGTGTTGCCTGGGTTCTACCTGCTTGTGTCTTCCGTTAGGAGTTTGTTGTACCATTCTGTATACCTCGTAAAACCTGTGTATCTATCGATCAGTTGTTGTGTAGTATCCTTGACATTTCCAAAGTTTTCCCCGGGTCCGTGTAGGCCGTCGTGAACACAGTCAATGGCGGTTACACACCCACTACCTTCTTAGCTCCACTCAAGCGTAATACTTCTCATTTGCATAACAAAGTACTCCTGTTCGAGCGCGTAATTCCTGTTAATCAATAGAACAATGCAATATCTTTCAGCACAAGAATGGGTAATGTACTCGCGGTCTGGATGACAAACGAATCAACGACGAGCTATTCGATACTATTCTAATTACAGGAGATACTGGAACTACAACCGATATCGCTATGTATCTAGCCTACAACTTGATTTTTTGGGGGTGGGGGTTCCATAGGACCAAAGAGTCGTGTTGTGGGTACGCGAAGGCGTAGCCAAGGGGGCTTGAGGGCGAAACGCTTCTCGAACTTGGATAACAAGCCCCAAGTTTGCTCGGCCTAAAACCTGGCTCCTAATTATTTCATGCGAATGACTGATATTCGCTGCTAATTATTCACACGAGTTGAACTCTTTTCAACTCTTCTGAATTATTTACGACGTAATTTCTGAATTTACGACGTAATTTTCTCGTAGGATTTCGCATTCATCAGGCTTAATGCATGATCCAGAGGTTCTAGATGGTTTCAGAGGTTTTCTCGCGCCTTCGGCGCTTTCGGCGCGAAACGCTTCACAAACTTTTATGCCCTTTCCCAATTTAATATCAAGCCCGTCACGCGAACCCAGGGACAAAACACTAGCTACGCCACTGGTTTTCATCACTAAGATACGCCATGTGTGCCGTCGTATTTTGTGTAGTAAAGTCTGATATTATTGCCGTTTTTACTACATTTCCAAAAATTAGGAAGGCACTATCATAGAAAACTCTGTTGAAAGCGCATATCATTTCAGAAGCAACCATTATGTGAATAATGAACGAATTAATTATATAATAGTCTCCTGTTGAGTGGTAGAGTAATTAACTCCAAGAAAATCAGAAATTCCGGTAGTTTGTGGTGATGTAAACTTAGAAATCGAAGCTCGAATGGGCACACATATGTTGCTTTAACATTGTGCGTCAACACCAGCACGGGCGTTCGTCACGCTCCACTAGCATGGGCGAACGTCACGCTCCAGCAACACAGTCGCCGACAAACAGTGTTGCCCTTTTTTAATGACTATTCCATTCGTTTGCTAGTCGTGGACGTAACGGAGATGAAGATAGGAAATTGAGTATTGAAAAGTTAGATACAACGTATGCTGTGAAAGAAAAAGATTATATTCAACCGACGCCGGTGAAAAATCTGCTAGAGATGTGCTGTCTGATTGCTGACCAGTTTCACCTTGAGAGATATCAACAAAATCCAGACAAAGAGAATTGTTTTCTTGTCAGCATTACTTAGTGTTGCTAGCAAACAATTCAATTTGACAAGAACTTTTGACAATTTCTGGAGGTGAAATCGATCTGAAACGAACATTGCATCTTTAAAGAGATAGATATTGTATCTATATGTGAGACATTTTATTACACCATTTGGTTTATCACCAATACAAAGAGAACGATGTTAGTGTTGAGTCGAATGTAATATGGCCATCTTCAGTACGATCAACACAATGAAACAGGAGGAGTACCCAATGAGCGAACCACAATCCTCCAATTAAGAATCTGTCCCGCCCACTATTCTCGTACTAGAACTGCTTTAAATATTTTACACCGATAACATTCAACTGCACATCATTTTTTATCTAACGTCGTTGCGGTGCCTTTACTCAAGGTACACCTGCACGTAACCCAACCATTTGTTTTCGAGAACTGCATGATCGTTCCCGTCTTCATAATAAAAACCATATGTCACTACAAGATTTAATATATCTGTGCGAAGAAGACTGTGTTTATATTCCAGTCATAACTATAAGTGTAGTTCAGTTAATAGATTCTACAAAAGGTACACTAATTGCAAAAGGTGAAATTATCTATTAGTATCCGTCTTATTATCCATCTGAGCTGTGGTTTTACAAAATCATATTCCCCTCGTTATTACCCTCCCTCGGAAAAGCCTATGGCTTTTACGTGTTAAAAAAGCGGTCAATATACTCTTATATTTTCTCTGGTCTAACATCCGGGAACTTGGCAATCAAGGCATGCAATTTTGGTTTCTGCGAGAAGAACTCGCGAACGAGAGCCATTTCCCATAGGTTTACGTTTACACGTAAAATAGTAGGTATGTATTGGCTGCTCTTAAAATTGTGAATAACATTTCCTTGTTCGCTCTAGATGTCTGATGTGGATAATAATAATAATATTGACTGGCTCCTTTCGGGAGATACGACATATATTGCCCTCAATAGACCTATTGCCCTCGTTTTCGACTCGGGCAATATGAATCTAGTTCAGGCAATATATGTCGCGTCCCCCTCAAGGCAAGTCAATATTATATTAATATTCTATTTGTTTTCTTGTAATAAATATTGGTACATCTACTGAAATAGTAAGAGTACGAGTGGGGAACTCCTGCCTAGAAAAGGGGCGAGGAGAGCTCGTAAGAGTTGAATGGTAGTATTGCTGTTGCCGAACCGTGCAACTCCAGACAACATCAGTTACATTGCCTCACTGACCGAATTTAAATTCGTTTTGAAAACTTCTTTTTAGAGATTAAATTAGTGATTTAATT
>JAVCKS010020236.1:0-14048 GCA_032273685.1 Pteraster tesselatus | reverse complement strand
AACAATTATTTATATATAATGAAACATATTCCAACAATTATTTATATATAATGAAACCTGTCTAACAATTATTTATACATAATGAAACCTGTCTAACAATTATTTATACATAATGAAACATATTCCAACAATTATTTATATATAATGAAACCTGTCCAATAATTATTTATACATAATGAAACATGTCCAACAATTATTTATATATAACAAAACCTGTCTAACAATTATTTAGAAATAATGAAACCTGTCCAATAATTATTTATATATAATAAAACATATTCCAACAATTATTTATACATAATAAAACCTGTCCAATAATTATTTATATATAATAAAACATATTCCAACAATTATTTATATATAATGAAGCCTGTCTAACAATTGTTTATATATAAAGAAACCCCTCTAACAATTATTTAAATGTAATGAAACATATTCCAACAATTATTTATATATAATTGTGTGACCTAGACATTATATGTAAAATAATATAAATAATAACTTTAAGTAATTATTTTACATTTGGCGCCTCATAATGAACCGTGGATATTTTTTGCAAATTCATAAAAACCCAATAAGTGATTTGAAAGCACCGGCTATAAGACTTAGTCCACGCAAAACGTCAGTAAAGCTTTGCATGAGGTTCAGGAAGTCAACATTTTACCTGGGTAAATTCTGGCTGTCTATCGGATCTGCTGCCCTCATCTCTATAGCAACGGGCAATTTGGAAGTAGCGATCAATACCACCAACCATGAGTAACTGTTTGAACTGTCAGAAACAAGACAGGGGGGTGGTTGGGTTAAGTAACAAAATGAAAAAATATTCAAACTCATTTTTACATTTAACAAAGAAGGCGATTGAGAAGTGAGAATCATTCTTTATTGCGTACTCCTAGAGATGGATTTTGATTGAAGTAACACAGATTTTAAGATAACCTTCGTTCGTCTTTAATTATAATCAAGTCAAAAGGTTTTTTGGACAGGTATGTGCTCTCAAGCAAACCTGCCAATGGTTCTAGGACAAGACATGCATGCTGTCAGGTACCGGTATGCTCACCGATGGTTCTACGACAGGGCAAGCATGCTGTCAAGTGAAATCCCAAAAGTAATGATAGAGCTAACAGAATGTAAGTCTTTCCTAATTACCTGCTGAGGACTCTGAGGCAATGTGTAAAACATTCCAGCTTGATGAGTCGGGACTAGGAACTCTTTAGCCCCACCGGGGGTTTGTCGAAACAACGAGGGAGTTTCAACATCAACGAAACCTTTCAGGAGTAGTACAAAACACAGATCAAGTTAGTGTCGGAGGAAATAGCTACTTCCGGGGTTCAGAATCTCTGAGGAATCCTCAAGCTCACCTCCCAAATGCAATAAATGCAAAATCGGAAAATGTTTTAAAACCAAACTAGAATGATATTACCATCTTATTTAACATTATTACTTTGTGCCCGGGCAATTGATACCAGTATTTGGGGATTTCTTTATTAATCATACATTTAACAAAATGTTTCAGATTTTGTTATTAATCTCGGGTAGTGTTTCAGGTAGTTTACTTGGGTAGAATATTAGTATTGAAATACATATTAACTGATGTAACACTACTATTTAACCTTTATCTGGTCCACTTCTCTAAAATTGCTATCTATTTATATCTAGTCAACTACTTCCAACCCACCGACATTTTCTCACATAAATATTACCACTACATTTATTGGGCGAAAGCCCATCCAGAATGTGGATAATCTACGCTCAACCATTTCCTTACCATGTTGATTACACAGGAACTGTCTCATTCTCATAGTGAATTCTGAACGTAGTCTAAGATTATACTGCATTCTACTAGATCTTAGATCCAAATAGCGATACTGCATTCGTAGTGATTCATTCGCCTGCATTTGGAAAACACAGATAATGCAACAAAATATATCAGGAACAATTACCATGGCATAATCTAATATACATAAAGGGCAAACCGTGTAAATGTATGAAAGCTCTGAACTCAGAAACTATAACATATAGACCCCCAACACCATATATATATTCTGAATCACCATGACCTCAGGGTGGTTCTGAATACAAAAAAAGGAAAACAAAAAGGGACACAGATGTGTTTTATAACCCGGGCGGCGCCGGGGAAAGAGGAAATAGATATGGAATAGATTGGTGTTTATAAGAATAATAAAATGCGATGGTTGAATTCTAAATTATTTGACCACTGATGTATACAGTACTGTTCAAAAGTTTGAGTACACCTGTTGAAAACAATGTTTAGTAACATTTTACAGCATTCTATGCCCAGTAAGTTTTATGAGGAAATCACTTGATACGTTCTGTCAGGCCTTCTGCAGTAGTTGCCAGAGATGTTCAGCTGAAGTTGGCTGCTTTCCTTACTTTTTCTGTCATGTTCATCCTAAACAAATTTTCAACAGGTGTGCTCAAACTTTTGGCCGGTACTGTACAAACCTGTTGGTGGTCATGGATGTGTATGGGGAGTTTCTCCTTGGTGGAATTCAAGATCTTCACTTCGTTGGCTACAACTTCTATTTCACCTGTTGGCATCTTCTATAGATAAGACAGAATTCAAGTACTGATTCAATGTATCACGTCATCATTTTGTCTTATACAATATTTCTTGTATTAACAAATAGTGTCCTAACTTTGTTTAGTTGCACACATCAGATAGGAGCACTCTGCAACTCTAAAATTGTATGGAACGCCCATGGATCCAGTTACACAATCTTCTCTTTTATAGAATTATCCTTATATGTATCTGTACTCAAATGATATTTTTCCTTTTGGCGTGCCATCATATTAGAAAGTGATTTTAGAGTAGTTGTCAAATCAAACTTCATTCGAATTGACACATAGCTTTCCAAAACAAAACATTTACATAAACTTACTGGATTGGCTAAACCTTCCGGTCTCAATTGCACTTTGCCTGTTACCATGACAACTGACTCTAGATGAACTCCGTCTAAACTGAAGTCCAGTTTCTGAAGGAAAAACAAAAATAATAATTTAATATTATTACTCGAGGTAAACAGAACATTCAAAAAGTATTCCACCACAGTATGCACAGAAATTTCATGGGGAAAGATTTCAAAAAACCTGCACAAACTCCTGCGGTAATTCAGATAAATTTTTAAGGAATAAAACTTACAAACCTTTTGTACTTTGGGGAGAACGACTTGTGTGACACCATTAGAATCCCTTATCGTCATTAAGAAATCGTATCGTTTATGCTGTATCCATCCACAGAGAGTTACTGATTTTCCTACTTGGGATGCAGATAACTGGCCACAAAGGTGGGTTCTCCACGAGAAGCTAGTCAACTCTGAATGAAAGGAAAAAAGATGAGGTTAAACTACTATACCCGGTGGCTAATTGTGAAGTGACTTCTGGGTACCAGGATCTTTTTAGAAAAGGGACATGGTGGCGGGGTATTCTATAGTTACTCCGTAAATTGTAGCCACAAGGAACTTTAACCATATCTATTTATTCTTATTTATTTATTTGTTTTGGGATAAACTGAGGGGCCTAGGGAAGAGGGCGTATGGGGCCTAATGTTGCTCGGCGAGATGACATTGCAAATACTGTCATTGTTTCAATTGGTTTAATTTGGGACTAATTGCAGAATACCCCGCAACCCCGTCCCTTTTCTAAAAAAATCCTGGTACCCAGAATTCACTTCACAGCGATATTATATACAAGGGTACCACACTAGTCACCAAATAAGGAGTTGCGGGGTATTCGACAATTGAGCTTTAATTTGTACAAAATATGCAGGGCCTCAATTCCTGGTATCGTAGTTTTGCTTGGAATCCAGCAGATCATGTACTGTTTGTAATCGGTAATGAATGTAATGTAACAAAATTACACCAGGGCCCAATTCACGCATCATTGCGTTTGCATTGACTTCACCTCAAGCCAACTATATATCGATAAACGATTACCGCAAGGGCCTACCTTTCTTTTCCGAGCTAAAATATCTGGAAATGTGATTAATGTTTCTCCTAGAATGCTGACCAACTAATCGTTGACACAAAGTACACAATATAAGCATTTTCAACGTGTTAAATCAGTTATGTCTAAAGTCAAATTAATTAATTTTAGGGAGACTAAATTTACAGATTACAGAGAATATTTATTGACAACCAGGATTTTTGTTTTTTGGTCGTCTGCTAAAATTGAAAAGAAAATCGCACACATGTTACGTCTTTGTCCCAAACTACACATAACGTTTAGCAATACGAGGTGCTTGCGGCAGCAGACTAATCGAAGACAAATAGCCGTCGGATAAGGTTGGCCTTTCTGATACTGCAAAGTTGAAAGGTTCCCAGAACCGCATCACTTTCTTCGTAAACAAAATATCAAGTTCCGTTTTTAATAAAGATAATAAAACTAATACATAAATTCGGTAAATTTACCAAAATAACATTTGGGTAAAAATATTTTAAGATAATTCCAGATTTCTAACTATTTTTAGGTTTTATTGTTCGAAATTGATAACTATATCTGACGTCATGCGGATGGATTTTGACCACTGAGTGGTTTTGTCAGGCAGCTGATGGCGTTCGGTTCATCAGCGGTGTCAGTTGTTTACGTGCTAATATTTCCGTAAATCATCTCTATATTTCGGCAGTAATATACATTTCTACATTTTATAGATTACCAGTCATGATTACAACTACGTTGAAAACTACCGTTGTTTGTTTTCTGGGACGAATTTCTGACGAAGTTTAGTGGATTTATCAGCGTACATCAGTCATGACCGGAGCATCGGAGAGAGCTTTGGCCGTCCACTATTAAATTTATAGCCTCGGGAGAATATAGCACAACGGTCTACCTACTCAGGCTACTGTGCTGACTACTGTGTTTTGAGGTCGATCAAATAAAATTAGTTAAAATGTTTTGCTGTAAACAAGACGTACGTAAGACTAAAACGTATCGAAATCATAGACAACAGTGTTTTATGAATGGTGCAGTTCTGGTTCTGCTTTGGACTATTGAATGAATGAACAATTGTAGGCGACATTTTAGACAAACAGACTAATTTATCAAGATGTTTACTGCGCTCAAGAAGCTAGTAACCAATGAACAACATGCAGGTTCCAAGGGTTCTATGCCGACTGGTATGCAGACCATGGGTCAGAATCTACAGAGAAAGTTTGCTAAAGGAGTTCAGTATAACAGTAAGTACACAGAAATATTACTATAATCCAACCACCGGTTTTTGGTAACTGATTTACGGTTAAAATCTCGTACACTGTCCTGATTACAAAAAGTTCAAGTTTTCTGAAATTTTTGTTCTTTATTATGAATATGAGAGCAATTAATGGTGTTGTTTGTATCCTAAACTCTTGTTCATTTATGTTCATTTTGATTTAAAATCATTCAGGCAGATTTATTAGCAATATTGTCTATGTAACGCCTACCGGTATGTAAAATCATTCAGGCAGTATTACTCATTTCTTTGTCATGCGCACTATTTTGTCAATCTCTGTTGTTGGTATTTAACCCAATTATTACATATTTAATTAAATATTTACTATACAGTGAAGATCATCATTAAAGGTGACCGCAATACTGGCAAGACGACATTATTCCACAGATTACAAGGAGAACGGTTTAAAGAGGAGTACATACCGACGCAGGAAATACAAGTGGCTAGTATACAATGGAATTATAAAGGTACATTGACTTGTACTATTTAATGGAAACAAACACTAACGATGGAAACTAACAATTTTTACAACCTCCTACCAGCAATGGTGTGTGTGTGCCATGTTTCCATTGTTAGTTTGTCAGTGGAGTTAAGTTCTCTCTTTCTATCGCTCTGTCCTACAGCAACTGATGATGTAGTCAAGGTTGAAGTATGGGACGTGGTTGACAAGGGCAAATCCAAGAAGAAGTCGGAAGGTTTGAAACTAGACAATTCAACCGAAGACGATGTGCATGATGAGCCCTGTCTGGACGCAAGATTCCTGGACGTCTACAAAGGGGCGAACGGAGTGGTGTTCATGGTAGACATCAGCAAGAAATGGTAAAGCGTAATCCTCAAAGTATCATTGTCAAATCCTAAGGTCATGTTGAGATAAAACGATTCCGTCTAGTCCTCGGAAAGTGGCTCACTTGCTTCCAACATTTTACACACACAAGTTACATAAAAGACTAGAAAAGTGTGCTCGGTACTTGCTTTGAGGTTGTGTAGTCGGCTAGCGCCCTCTTGCGTTCAGACGGTGTAACTTTACAGGGTCCTGAATGTATTTTCCTTTGCCCATAAACTTTCCCCACCACTAAGTTTGGTTAAAATAAATCCAGTATTCTTTACATAATCTTGATGACAAACAGATGGGAGTAAAGAAACTCTCGTAGCCGAGATAGTAACATTTGCGTGCATGTATACTTCCTTCCCGTAACTATACTGAGTTTCTGCTTGATGTCTTTCTCTCATTTCAATCCAAGGACATGGACTTATGTGGAGCGGGAGTTAAACAGTGTACCTGACCATATTCCCATCTTGGTGCTCGCTAGTTTCCGTGACATGGCTGATCATAGAACGGTTGATGAAGATACCATGACATTCTTTATTGATACCTTTGAAAGGTAATTCAAGTGGCATTATTTTCCCGCAGTGCCGTTAGTAAGGCGGTTCGAACCATGACAACTGTGTGGTCATACCGAAACAAAAATCCCTACAAACACATTTTCCAAAGAAAGAAAACAAAATTGAAATTGTGGTATGATCTTTGGTATCTTCTCAAAATAACAACCACGCTTTGTTGTTAAGTGATGATTATTGAGCGAGTTATGATTAAAAAATGTAAAGTGGTTGCTTTCAGACCCGGCTGTTGCACGGAGTGCGATTTTTACTTCATGTGCTTTACTTGGTTTTATTCAGATCTGAACTTTAAACACTTTGCGTCATATTTGCGGGCTATGTTAGCATCAACACGAACAGTTGCAATAATTCCGGAAGAGGAGGTTTTGGCTTTTGTTTAGTGGTATTTAATTGAAAATCTGGCAAGTTTACAACTATTAAAACAACTAATGTTATATATCTATATACCGGTACTTTATATGTAACCTGCAGAAATCATTTTAAAACAAAAATTGTGTGATAAGTGACTAGTCTTATTCCGATCTGATAGTTGCACACGGATGTCCTTGTACAAAGTGGGTACTAGTCGATATTATGGTAGCCTTTGCCAACATCGATCCCGATCGATGTAGCAAAATTGATTACAAATTAACCAACTAAAGTTAACAGAATAACACCAAATATTGTGTCCTGTTATTGTTCTAATCTACCCATTTTTTTTTTCAGACCAGCAGATTCTCCAAAAGTCCTATTCGCTGAAGCTTCCATGAAGAATGGTTTTGGTTTGAAATACCTGCACACATTCTTCAACGTACCATTCCTACAACTACAGGTAGTCTGTTGCTGTAGTACTCTCAATGCTTTGCAAGCTAATTGACAAGCGGGCAGTCATTTAGGAGTAGCTGGTCCTATCGTATGAGCTTGGAGCAATACAAATGGTCTGTATTATGCATCTAGTGTCGATTCCAAAGGATTTGTATCGGTACAAAACTTGGGAGATTTATATTGGCTGCATTCATATGAGGAAGCAAACTCGACAGGATTCTTTCCGAGATAAATAACCAAAAATATTGAGTTAATATGATATTGTACCTTTAGGAGTTATAAATCAGTCGTATGACTGAATCTAAAACACGTTTGCCACCTTATCAACAATCCCGTTGAGTAACGTTTGGACTGTTGATACCCAATCTTGATTACCCAGAGAGAAACGTTACTACGGCAACTAGAAACGAACAAGATGGAAACATCTGCCACGTTAGATGAGCTGATCATGAGAAGAGAATCAGAAGATCAAAATTATGAACTGTAAGTTGTAAACTAGTATCAAAGAATATTGATTATCACATCAAAATCAGAGGATCAAAATGATGAACTGTAAGCTATAAGATAGTATTGACAAATATTGATTATCGAATGAAAATTAGAGGATGAGAATGATGAAAGTTGTAAATATAACTGTGTAGGTATAAACAGAGTTTAGAAGATAGACGCAAGCAGAAACATGCCAAGTCAACATTAGCGCCATCGATACCAAATGGACAAACACCTCAAACAGGTGAGCTGTTGTCAACAGTGTGTGCTAACCTCTGACATAGGTTCATATTTATCTACGAAAAGCAGACATTTGTGCTCTGCTATGCGCATTTTCTAGTTACCACGTGTGTTTCTGTTACTGTAAGCTCGGGTTGTTTACTTTCATGAAAACAATGCCGTGCAATCGGGTCTAAATGCATTATGTTATATTTCATTCAAGTAGATGAGGGTAGTAGGTCGGGATCACAGCGTGCCACACCCATCAAGCTCAGCCCGGCTACCACGCCCAAGCATACCACGCCCACAGACACACCGACCCAACCCCGCAAGCGTAGCAAAGAACCAAGAGTGGCCGCCACCGCTATCATACAGACCACGGAATCGGCTATCGTGACGGACCAGGGCATTATCAGGACAGGCCCCGACCCCAAATTACCGACCGGTAATATGGCGGCGGGGGTGGCAGCAACAGCCGACACTAAACAGCAGGGATCATCAACATTATCGCAACGCTTCTCAAAGTGGTTCAGTGGAGGAGAGTCACGGGTACAGCAAGGGACCAAGGAGGAGAGTGAAGCAGGTATTAATAGTAGTAGACCGAGGTCTCTGAACCGCCGCCATCTTTGCAGTCCTAATCTCTGACCAGTAATGGCATCGTCTGTATGTAACTACTACAAACCCTCCTCCATCTTTGTCCTCCCTAGTCGTAGAGTGTGCAGCTGAGATCACGGCATCCCCCATCACCAGTGTGGAGGAGTTCGTACCTGATGAGGGCCTGGGGGGCTTCCTAGATGAGGACGGTAATGAGAATGCTGCTGCTGCTGCTGCTGCACCTAAGAAGAAATGGTTGATGAGGAAGAAGGTAGCTGAGAAAGTTAGTAAGCCAACGCAACCACCAACGCCAACAGCAGACACGGAGAGGTGAGCAATCAATAAGCCATAATTCGTAGATTCTAGTTGAATTCACCTTGAAAAGGTCCTAATTGATAGGGCTGGGTACAATCATCTTTCAGTTCATATTTGACATTCCTAATTTTGTGAATAATATTACGCCTGCAGCACATTTTCTTCCAACCATTTCCTTTCCTAGTTCTGAAGATGACGCCAATCCAATGGTGGCAGGCTTCCAAGAAGAACTAGACTCGGAAGATGACATCTCACCGTTTAAATTAGCAAACAAAACGCCGGCCGTATCAAGCTATGATGTGGACCTGTCGAGTGAGGACGAAGAAGGGACGCATGTTCAACAAGACCAAGACATTTCTGACTACGGTTTTAAAGTAAAATCGCCCATATTAGCTCCTTCAGCGGCGCTTGAGAGTAAACATTCCAACGTGACACACCGTAAGGACGCCGTGACTAATGCTGTGGAGCAAGTTGATGGTTCGAATGCAGCGAGCAGCAGGAAACTGATGACACCAAAGGAATCCGACTTGTCGTTAGCGTCAATTGGAAAGGCTGACACTGAGGGAAGTGTTACTGATGAGGAACAACATCAGGAGGTGAAGTGCAGTTTGGTTGTTAGAACTCTTTTTTTTTTTTAAGAAAGTGGTCATGTCAACACTACCCAGCACCCAGCTAAAAAAAATGTAATACCACTGTGCCAGAAAATAGCTTAGTGATGACATTACACAGTCATTAGTTGGACAAATTCACATTTGTAAACAGGATAACAGTTATCAACGTATATTTAAAAAAATCAATATATATATATATATTCACTTTCTAGATCTAACCATAGGTCTTGAATCAAGCTATAGTATAAGATTTAGTGTATCAAAAAATATCGCCCAACATCAATGTTTCCATACCTGACAACCTATTTGTTGTAGCTTACGAGTAGAACATCAAGCCAGACCACCGATCATGATACATCGATATCGCCAGCATCACCGATGATCCAGTTACAACAAGAAGATTTTAACTTTCTGGAGAGTGTAGGTTCCGCCAAGAAACCGGCTACATTAACAAGTAAAGAAATTTCAGACATTTCAGATTTCAAAGACGTAGTTTGGAATTTCAGACCGTAAACAAGATAGTTGCTTGGTAGAGTGCATAGCTCCCACCAATTAAATAGTCACAATGGCATAGTCACAATATACTGTGGTTTTATGTTTGTGTGACGTAACATCCCCAAAATTGAATCATTTCTAGAAATAAGATTTTTGTCAAGTATTTAAAATCTCAAAAATTGGCTGAAAGTACCATGTAAATCAAACCATGTTTTCAAGCCTAAACTGGTGAGCAACATTTTATCACTTCTTCCATGATTGTAATTCTTACACTTTTCGCTTTTTATTTTAAGATGAAACATTGAGAAAATTGTGTGACCTGCCTATAATAGTAACTTTTAATGATATATGCAATTTAAAGTGCATTTCAAATCTTGTAGCTTCTAAACAACATTCACACACACACAGTTCGAAATAGCATCATTATGGTTCTTTTTAGCCTAAGCTATTCCTAAGATATATCTGTACATGAACCTTGATGTGGTAATCTCATCTTGTGATCTATGTCATTCACCAGAGAAACCGTCACTCCCTGCCGATGACTTTGACAGTCTTCTAGCTGTAACTAAAGACGATGATATTAGTGATACGGACACCATGACTAGTACAAGTACTGGTGGCTCGGCCGTCAAGAAGAAGAAACATAAAAACAGAGATAAGGTAAGTCACGAAGGAGCTAAGTTAATATTAGTCATATCTTTCAACAGCGCCACCATTGTGGGTCTGTGTTGTAGATGAAGACGTTAGGTGTTAAGATATCGGGGAGAAAAAACCAGTAACTGGTAGATGATAGAAGTTAGTGGGAGGGAAACTCCAGAATAAACCCAGCAACTAGACGATGATAAAGTGGTGAGTGGGAGGGAAAACCATTGACTCTGGGATTATAAAGTCTAGTCTTTCAGTAAACGTTTGATAAGGTTCCACTGTGCCCCCGTGGATGACAGTGTAATCACAACTCTAATTGTCTCTTATTTCTAGCCTTTATATCTAGCCTTATTTCTCTTATTTTAGGATGATGAAAGGAGTAGCTCGCGTAAACACAAACACAAGAAACACAAGAACAGAGAGGGTGATGCACCTAGCGATAAACATAATGGTAGACATCGTGATAAAGGAGACAAGAAGAAGAAGACGACGACGTCACCGGTGACACCGGACGAAGCAAAGATAGCGGCTTCCAGGAAGGTTAAGGAATACGACGAACTGGAGGCATTCTTGGAGGAGACCTCAGCAGGTCCTGGTGGGGCCAAACATGGTCCTTCTTACGAGGCTATGTGAGAAGGAGGAGGAGGAGGAGGAGGTTGTAACCGGTAATCCATGGAAGAGATGACACGGTTGTAGCACGTTACAAGACCAACATTATCCCAGAATATCGAAGTTGCCCCGACTGGGAATTGATCTCTGGAGTGTACCATCCACTGAGCTATCAAAGTTCCATGAATTCTTCCGTAAATTGGTGACACCTTTTAATAAAACAGCTGAAACATTCTCAAGTAAATACTTTGTATATCACTACAAATCGTAGTCTTTAGTCCAACAATGCAAATCAATGGATGTCAATTTAGTAAACAATTGAACAAAATGGTATGATATGGCGCAGTAAAACATGCATTTGGAATACAAGTACTAACTAGACGTGTTATGTAGGTCATAGGACTAGAAGAACCCTAGAAAGACTAGTCTACGGCCACACTCATCCTGTGTAAATAGGCGTAATATAATTGGTTAATTCTTATCGGTTGTCGAATCAAATGTCATTAAAACTTTCACTACCATTGGGGAGGAGACTCGACAACATGCTTGCCTTGTACCAGAATAATTAGCAAGTATACCGGTACTCAGCCGTGCACACACAGATTTCTTGAGTTACCGTGCTACTTTGAAAAGAATTTGGTAGTGAAATGGTTTGTCAATGGTTCGTTACTCAAAGCAATTTATTATTACATGTAATATTATTTTAAGGCGATTAGACATGGCTGAATTAAATCTGTAAAATCTGCCCTTGATTTATCCTTTCGATTAATCTTTAACCTCTTTAAAACCGGTTATTGCCTAATCCGGCCAAAACATTAACTGATTTTGCTTTCAATAAGAATTTGTAATGATAGCTTTCGTTAAAAATAAATGGCAGAAAAAAAAGATGCATTGCATACATCTGCCATTGCACTGTTTTACCCCAGACCGTTGCCCAGGGTTTTTGGCCTCTAAAGGCTCATAAATGCTGCGCAGTATATTGAAGAACAAATTTTTCACTAATTCCCCCAAAAGTGATTTTATTTTGGTGAGAAAACAGCAGCTTTTTGTAGAAAAGAAGTGTTCAGTTGATAACAGTAACTATACCGTATTAGTAGTAATGTTAGTGTTGCATTATGTGTTTTGTGACAATCTCCAAATTCCCATGTTCTGTTTGAGTAGTCATAGTCAAATATTTCTATGTAGAGCATGTAACGATTGCCCCTCAACATGGATGCTATTTGATAGGGTCTGTGCCCCATTCGATTGGTTAGGATTTCAGAGCAATTTCACTTTGAGAATTTGTTTTTTTAACGTTGAACTGATAATTTGGTGGGTTTGCCCCTATTACTTAGCTTTTTAACATTACATCGGCGGACAGTCATAACGTATTGCTGTGCCATTATCTCATTTTAAAGCTGATAAACCTATCAAAATTTTACATTTAAATTATTCTCAGGGTGAAAAAGGTCTGAAATAGGACAACACATATTGAATGTATACTTGGTGCAGTAGGATATTTGCTTAGTAGGATACATCCTGTGGGTCTATTCCCCACAATATGGCCGATGTATAAGGTCTATTTAGATGGTAGAAACAACCTGATGCTTCGCATACTGATCCACTATAGGTATAAGTCAGGAGTCTAGACTTGTATCAATAACAGATTTTGTTATTTACAGTAGTGTTTTTTGTTGCAATATTTAGCTGTTGCCAAATGTATTCCTTACTGAAAGACTACAATGTAATTGTCCCTTCTACCCCTGTGTACTATTCACACCAGTAGTTGGCCCAGTATTATACCCCCTTTTACTGGTCAAGAGGTCAATAATTTGGCTGGCCTAATCCTACTCTTCAGAATGTGGTTTTGTAATTAATTTCACGGTGTATTAAGATGCAAGAGTCAGTGGGGGTGGATAGACTAACGGAACTGAAAAATAAAAGCTTGAAAATCATAAACCAGTAAGCGGACGTTTTATTTAAAATAATTACCGAAACACTCCATTCCACAGACTGCACGTTTCTTGATAATTATTAGATATCCTAAAAATGACATTTTTATTATGGAATAGTATGGTGAAATTTGGGACCGTAACCAAAGATTTTCCAACAGTCTATCCACAGTTCACACGCTATAGTACTGTTCAACTCTTGCATCTTACTACATACAACGAGATACAGTTAATATAATATGTACATACATATATGTAAACGATTACCATTAATGTGGCAATGACAAAAAATGCTTTAAGGACAAATAAAATATTATTGAATATGAATGATTTAATGTGAGTTAATTGAAATAAAATATCAATGAATTTTATGAGAATATTGACTACTAATTTATATGAAATTGCTAGAGGTCATTCTGTACAATGCAAGCAATACATTGAGTGGTAGACACCACCGTACTTGCGGGTGTACCGCGCGTGACATGTACGCAAAATAATCAGGTTCACGATGAACCCCTGTCTACAGCCGCAAGTGCACGAACAAGATATTTCTGCAGACTTTAGTCGCGAATGGTATTGAAAAGTGGAGGGGGGATAATACTATTGCCTCCAATAGTATTATCTTCATCTACTGTACTTAAAGAGGGAGTAAAACGAAAATCAACATTATGACTTTCCAGACATTTATAATAGCCTATGCATCCCCCATAACAA
>JAVCKS010020235.1:0-16619 GCA_032273685.1 Pteraster tesselatus | reverse complement strand
GAAAATTTCTGGTGACAACAAAGTACATGGATATTTCTTGTACATGTGTGGAAAATATCAATAAATGGTCACCATGTTGGGGACAGCCTTCTGTTGGGCTGTGATACATTAAGGCAAGGGCAAACCTTTTGTAGCCTAATACTAGAGAGACAAAGTACTGTCCTACAAGATGGCTTAAAATATTACTCTCCCAAAAAAAATTTTTTTAAACAGGGGATTATTTTTGAACATTTTGCCTCTGCATAAACACGCTTAAATAAAAATGCGTACATAGAATCTACCGTATTGAATAACATTTATTTCTTCAAATGCAGTAGATATCAGGTATTGCATACATGTATATGTTTAATGGATATATGACTACTAAATTAAACAGAATTGATCAACTGCGCTCTGAGAACCCTTACGGGTTAACAAACAACTGTTTTACAATGTTTTAGAAGTTTACCTCGATGAAAGCACCAGATTTGTATTGTTGCACATTTTTAGAGTATCATTCAATTGAACACCTATTTGGTCTATACCGGTACACCAGCCAATCTAGAAAAGGTGCATCGAGTTTCAATCCCTAGGTCTTTGCAGCATTGATACCGATTGAATAGAAGAGAAATTAGATACTAGGGAGGATAGCAAGAATGGAGAAATATGAACTGAAATTTACCAGAAAGACTGGAAAATGCAAAAAGAGTACTGGTAGGCTAATTTTAACCCAAAACATATTTTTTTTCCCAGTTAGTTCCTAATGTACATGTACCTGCATTACATGCATCTCTTCATCAGACTTTGGTTATAAATTTATCTTTGCAATAATTACCAGTTCATGCACATAGCATGCATACATGGCACTGTCATCACGATTATTATCGTGGCATACATGTATGTAAACCATGTTGTCTAAAGGACACCCACAACGCTCTTGGCTAACATACATGTAAAGTACACTGTATGATTGTTCATGTACGGTAGTTATGTAGACATGGCACAATACAAATTAGCATAATAGAATAAAAAAAATATTGTTACTGTAGCTTAATACATTGAAAAACACGGCATCAAGGTTAATACACATGGCCAGACTTCTTGTGTTTATGAACCTACATTACGGTATTGTATGTATCCCTGTACATGTACCTACCTACATGTACATTTACAGCCCTGTAAGCTTTCATTCTCCCACAATATTCAATCTTACAGCTACGGACATTCACATGTCTATATATGGAAGAAACAGCTGCATTTAGGATATGTGTACTGGTTAAATGCCAAAAATTTGATGTACATACTGTACTAGCACAGCCTGTACATACGTGTGGGTAATTAGGCAATTTATTATATTTTATGGGGTAAAAAAAAAGAAAATAGTTCACATAAAACCTTACCACTAATGCCAGACACCACATGTATGTGATATACTCATAGGAATAGACCCTTTAGTGACTAGAGACCAAGTTTACTGTACTAGTAGAATACATTTAGGCCTTAAATTATAAGGAAATTTAGCCACTCTGGACACTTCTTTTACAATGACATGAAATAAACTAAACCTCCTACATGTACCTTCCCGATGTTATACATTTTAGAAAATAGACCCTATCAAAAGGGCTATTTTGCAGGGCAGTCCTTTGTGTGATTACATGTATGCTTAAATATGGCTAAATAACCTTTTGAATATACTGTAGTCTAAAGTACTATCTTTTATCAACAGAGTCACACTCTTGTATTTCTGTAACATTTTAGCCTAATTTCACAATAAAAAACTATTTTCCTACATGTAGTTGAATTTATAATTTGGTACTTTCCCCCTTGCTACACATAAAATTAAAATGATATATATGCAGCGCGCAAGAATAGTTAGTTTACAGAGTGTATTTTCTTGTCAAAATAGGTTAACTCATTTTTAAAGATTACAAGGGTAAACCTACTAAATTATCAAATAATCATTTATAATTAAAATTGGTCTGAAATCGGATAGTTTTACATGTATATAACACCTTTCATTAAATTTTCCACTTAAGATACCTTTTAAATACCTCTTAAGACTTTTGCTTCTTTTCATATGATAATCTTTTGTACATGTACATGTAGCTGCAGTATTGACAATTTTGTGGTAAACAATTAAATAGAATTATTGATGAGACTGCTGTAATTACAAGTTGATACGTGTACATGTAGAGTGCATGGAAACTGTACCAACATTTGTTAGCCTGGGGGGTGTCTGAGTGTCACACTCTGATTTATATGCCAGGTATAATAGTTGAAAGTAAATTGGCACCCCTTCATTGTACACTGGTTTACATGTATGCGTCTCTTATCATTTACATGTAAAGGTGTTAATATAAAATAAACAATGTAAACACCCTGCTTTCAATTTTCAAATCATTTTTACTGTAGCCAGTCACTTTCTACTAGAAATTATGTTGCTAGGCAAATATCATGTTTTGAATTTCCCCTACTACTGACATTCTTGTAACAACATGAAAACACCACACTGTCGCAAGGAACTACCGGTAGAACTGAGAAAAGGGCAATTAACAGAGAAGGTCAGATATCCTGATGTCATCAAACAATTTAAAGGATCATGGTTCGTACCAGGACTGACGGTGCTAACATGTTTGGGTCCCTACCTAAACTTGTAGAGTTTTCTACAGTTTCAGGTACTTTTCTCCAGACCTACATAATGTATGTATGATGTACACATAGTGTACAGTACCGGCCAAAAGTTTGAGTACACCTGTTGGAAACTATGTATAGTAACGTTTGACAGCATTTTCATGAGGAAATAACTTAATATGTTCTGCCAGGCCTCTTGCAGCAGTTGCCAGAGATATTCAGCTGAAGTTGGCTGCTTTGCTTTAACGTTTTCGCCAAGTTCATCCCAAACAAATTTTCAACAGGTGTACTCAAATGTTTGGCCGGTACTGTACATGTAATAAACCTTGTGCCACTACCTTCTCTAGAAACATACGAATAAATAAATGATGTGTAGATGATGTTGGCTTACAACCATATTTTACAAGTGATGCACAGTTGACATTATATCACAAATGTTTATATGAATACATGAATGCATCCCACACTAACACTGTAATAAACTAAAAATGTACTGATTGTGTTGTAACTTTATCCTAAACTGACCTAATCTGTGTGGTGTATCAGCACATACATGTACATGTTTTAGATTACAAAGGTCAATGTTCAAATGGGGGGAAAAGGAAGTTAGTAAAATTTTTATATTTCCTGTCTTGAAAAAAGGAGCATCAATAGTTCGGCTCTCTTCTCAAGCAGTGCTGTTGAATTGTCACCTTAGATATCGTTGACTAACCAAACATGCACTTGAGTTAGTTTATTTGAAATAAGGTTAAATTAAGAATGCTGTAAATTATAAATTTGTTAATAATAAATAAGTTTGTTAATCTTAATGTATTTTATAAGTATTTAGAAATTAATTAATGGCTGGTATTTGTATTTTCATACGTATGTACATACATATATATGTTTTTCCATGTAGATGTACATGTATATGTACATGTAAAGCGCTTTTGGTTTGTGTTAAAAATGCAAGATACTGCATGATACGATTGATTAATTTTATTATTGATATTTTGCAGATTCCTTCACCAAATTTATCACATTGATAAGATATCATTAACCCAAAAAAGGAAGTTTAAAAAATAACCATACGCTCAAGCGACACAAGGCCTGTTGACAGGCAAGCACTTATAATTTAGTACTTCCTGCAGTGTGCCGTATTTAATTCGACACTGGCACATCACTGGTCATTTCCACTGATTAACGCATGCATAAATGCATTATAAATTCTTTGACAGTACACATGATGCAAAAATAACCAACAGTACTGAGTGTCCACATTAGTTTAACAGCCCAGTTAGTTGATTTGAATGAGTGACCTAATTATACCTACTTAGTAAATGGTTATTGCATTTTTCCAATGTACATTGTACATTGGACAAACTATAGTGCATTTAATGAATAGCAGAAATGTCTGGATGTCTTCTTAAAATTACATGTACCTACCGTCCCTATATTGTTATTACATGTTACAGTGTTTTAAGTGGTAACCCTATTCTAAATTTCCAACAAGCTTGTACAAGCTTGTACACTCTATTTTCAATTTTGTTGCTAGAATCTTGGATCAAGGGCGTTTTCTTTTTACTCTTCTTTCACTGAAACAGTTATAACATTATATCATCAAGTTGTACACTTTAGTTAACTGTACTTGCATTTTCAAGTTGCAAGTTGTTTTATAGATTCTACGTGTGTACTTTCTCATTTCAGACTCATTTGACCTTGAGGGGTAAACAAATCTTAATTTCATATTATAAACTGGCACAAACTGTTTAATTTTCAATAATGTGTTGTCATAAAGCTTCTTTGAAAAAAATGCATGTTTTAGGCTCATTATTTATTCGAAATGGCGATCGTCTAATCTAAATATCAAACATTTTCAAACATGGTACATGTATCTCAAAAATGGCTGTTTGATTAAACTTTGCACACATGCTTATTACATCATTATGTATTGGCTGAATTGATCAAACAAGCATAAAAGTAGTTCAGTTCCCAGATTTCAGCTGATAAACAAAATGGTTGTTTGATTTCTTGAAAGCTAATTACGTATATTCATAGATCTACATCATTACATTGAAGCACTCAATTTTTGATTTAGGCAATAGAGCAAGATTAGGTCACCAGAATGGCCAAGTTTCAATAAACATTACTTCAATAGATGCTGAGTTATGCAATTCTGTAGTTGAACAATTCAAAAACAAAAATCAATTTGAGATATGACCAAGTAAATGTTAATGTCGCAACAAAATCAACACTTCTGTCGCAGATATTAGTCGATTTTGGTTAAAATTACACCTAAAATTCACCAGGGTTCATGTACAATTATAAATCCTTTGGTTGTTTTAGGGGCCTAACAATCCTATTTTTCCTTTGCCAAGGAATTTTTTTAATAATGCTTTCTAAAAAGCGGGAAATGTGAGCTATTTTGAACAATGCCAGGAAGCATTGCCAAGAAATGTATGATGCATTATTAAAATGTATATTCAATGATCAAATGGGCTTAACAAATATACAAATATATGGGTTTTTACCCCTGATTGACCTTAGACTTGTTGTAATGTAAGTGCTTAGTGACAAAGATTGAGTCATAACGGTCGGTTGAGTTTAGCCCAAGATGCTGACTGGATGACTATTACAGTACACCTACTGTACTACAAAATAGTATAAAAACCAGATATTACACAGCGTACACCTACATGTACATTGTACATGAACAGGTAATGTAAAGAAACTGAACCCCGAAAAATGGATAATTTACATGTAGTAAGTACAGCTTTCTTATGACTCAGAACTGTTGAAACCAACATCACAGCTACAGTTTCTAACTTTTAATACACATACTGTACATTGTACATGTACTGCATATGTAATCTACAGTACAGTGTACATGTTATACATGTACATGTGTATACTGTTTTAGTACATGTAGCACGCATGGTACTGCATGTTTACAAAACTTATAATCTTGCATTCACGTGTATATACTTACATACATACATACATGTGTGTACTTGATAAATTTGAACCAGTGAAATCGCCAAGGTGTGAGGCGGGCTATAATTTTTACTATGTTTGGTCATTACATGAATGGTCAAGTCATGACTGGTGCAATACATAACCACCTGTCCCTTACTCCAGGTACCCTTTGTGGTACACCATATGAATGGATGTATGTAATTCATGTACATTCTATTTGTGTTCTTCCACTAATTTGAGCAAAAAAATTGTAAAAATAAGGGATAATTTTTTGACAATTTATCTAAATTTCAGAAACAAATTTTGATTGTGGCATTATTGGGTGCAGTTGTATATTTATATAATAGTACAGTAAATTGCCTTAAGCCTGTAGCAAAATGCAAAACAAGAATATGACTCAACCCAAGTCCAGAGTTAGGCCTACTGCACATATATAATTCTTATTTCCTGGTACAGAACGCATGACAGGTTCTGTTGTGTCTAGTTGTGGAGTCACAAATTCAACAAGGGTTCAACATTCATTACCATCAATACAATGCCTACTGAACATACTGTATACACTGCCGTGCAACAGTGTTGTTAAACATCATATTGCAGGGTAATAATAAGACCAGTGAATGTTAATGAAGAGATATGACCTTTTACTAAGAGTAAGAAATCCATTATTGTAACGACTCAAGCATGCGACAGAAAGACAGTGATTTCAAATACTATGTGTAGTACATGTACTGGTACTTAAAATGTAATCTATAATACACGTACATACGTTACATGTTTTGAGAGAGAGAAGTAGTCGACATGTACATGTACATATACCACTAGTAATATTCGCTACTGTGCCTTGCTCTGCACAAAGAAGTCTGATTCATTTAATATTTATTTGATATCATACATGTAGTACTGTACATGTATGCACTAAGTGGCTGGAAAGAGAAAGAAATGTGGTTCAATTATAATTTACGATCAGATGTTATAACTACTAAACTACAGTACCGGTTACTAGAAAAATAGACGAAAATGCCGTAAATTAAACTCCAGGTGCATTAAAGCAAGTACACGCTTGCTACACTGTGATTGTTTATTTAGTCATACAGAACCACACAAATTTGTAATTAACCTGTCATATGACAAACAGTCGGCCAGAAAAGGACACTAGTGTCTGTAAAGTACCGGGACATGGTTTGCTGCTCCACAAAACGAACGCTAAGCTGTAATGAAATGTCATGCATTGGAAATCAATAACATTGTACATGAAGAGTGTACAATCAATTTACCTACAGCTGAGCACATGGACATGTAGTGTACTAGCAGCCAGAGTACGATACTTTACATGTACATGTACATGTACATGTACTATAGTGTACACCGGTAAAATTATAATACCACTGTATGTATGCACGGTACAGTGTTATGTGTACATCAAGTGTAACCTAACATATTACCACTAGTTTGCAATTTTTGGCAACACTATAAATTGTATCATTACGAACAAGTCCTTGGTGGGCAAAAAGCAGGCACACAATCAGGATACCAATATTACAGATGAATCACCACAGCAAAAGATCAGATGACATATTTTAAAACATACCGGTAACTTCAATTATCAACAGCAAGGAAGATTGTATTACACCATAATATGCAACCTACATGTACTCTGCAGAAATGGGTCGCTTATTGGGGCACCTTTATTTGAGTTGTATTTAATGTTATAATTGCATCTAAGGATTTACACACATTATGACAAATGTTGAATTTTTTGTTAACAAAATAGGTGTCCAACATACATGTATATCACAATGAAGCTGACATGGTCCAACCCTGTTTATAACTCATAGAATTTCACACTGTAATGCTCTGTGTATTGGTACATGTACATGTGGACTAATCTAGCTTAACTTAGATTTTTCACCCTCCCAAACTAGCAGGTTACACAGAAGTGTGGCTGCTGGGTTTTGACACCAACCTTGAGATAAAAAAATTCATAAAGAGACTCACTCAGACAAACGATTTCAAATTGAAAGAGATTTCATCGCATGGTTTTCAGGGATGACGAGTTTTGTGGGCACCTTAATTTACTTTACATCGTAACCTAATGTACATGTACAAGATAGCATGTCAAGATGCTAATTGCATCACTGCGTGCTTAATAGGGTGATCATCATTATACAGCAAACACATAACAATTTGTCTAGAATTAACATGGCATTCGGATAGTCTGGGTCTGCATGTATAATGGAAATAACTCAAAATCCCCAACTCCAATACAGCTTTCTAAATATGTAAACTTTTGTAGATCTGTGATATTTTTAAGGCCCAAACCCGAGAAAAAAAGTTGAGGGGTTAAATAAAAACGAAAGGCAAATTTGTACCACTGGGCCTCTATAAATGTTGTTTACATTTCTGGGTAATGTTATATATGTACATTAAATTCCCAGTACAGGTAATATTTACACATACACGTATGTGTGTATCACACACAAACACTGCTAGTGCTAAACGTTAACAACATGTGTTTGAAATATCAGTTGAGTTTTGACAGTTGTACACACAATGAATATATTGGCAGGAAGTTAATAAAAACTGTCTCCTTACGGTAATCACACTATTACTCTAAACATAGTTTCAATTATATGCATTTCTGTTGCAAAGATGTTAAAACATATTGATAGTTTAAGGACATGTTTAACTATCAACCAGGTACAACATTATACTATTTACATGTATGTGTTTCGGGATTTGTTAATCAACTTTTAAGTACGGTACTTGAAACTGTTCAGCTCTCGGCCCACCTGCTTCGTCTCCTTGTGAAAAAGTTTGTAACAATAAAAAACAAAGTCCAGTTGAATAATTTCAGCTGTTCAGGGTTAGCCCACACAATATCATCAGCTCAATTGTTGTGGAGTTAGCTAAACAACAGTGTGTAGTTCGTAATTGTTTGAGAAACCTTCAATCAGATTCTAACCGCAGGGTTCTTGCCGTGCCCTATCATATTATTTCTACTGTACATGCATTACTGTATAATGGTACACGAAACACCAATACCAATAGTATAAATGTGCATACTACATGTAATATCAACTTGTGTGTATTTTATTATCTTTGCAGTGCCTGTGTTTGTGTGTGTACATATGATGATTAAACTAACCTAAATACATGTAACTAAAATACACCTGTGTGTACTATTAATCCATTTCTTTACTTTTTTCAACAAAAAAACATTTAGGGGGTACTCCACACATTTCCCAGTTCAGTTGTCACACATCATTTATGTAAATAGAAGAATAACAAAACTTTCACTTACTTTTTATCGTGAATGTTGTTAAGACCCTGATTTGAAAGATCACCCTGGTTATGAAAAGAAGAATGTTAACAGTTAATTGAAAACAATCTAAAATAATCAATTGGTAAAGTTTTACAATACAAATTTTAGTGGTTGTTTAATGTTAATCATTAAATCAATAATGGTAATATACAATACAGTAATAAATAACTTGAAAGATTCTTGAAAATTGTTAAGATGTTTCACACACGTACAAATTTAGATGAAAATTTTGGGGTATTTAGCTGCTAGTTATAAGGTTCTCAAAAATAATGTCCCTTGTGTGACAAGCTAGATGCGTTTGAGGTAAATATTTCAGGACTTTTGCTTGGCTCAAAAAGTGTGTGGGACGGCCAAAGTATTAAATAATATATTTTTCAATCTTTACCACAGTCTTAAAGCCGCCTGGATTGATTTTTAATTTTTGTTTAATAATGAGAGAAATAAATTTAAAATTACAACAAATCCGGAAAATTAATACTTGCGAGTTCGTAGTTTTCGAAATGGACTCTCTTGGTTACTTTGTTAATAACAATGTTAATATGTTGGGTTCTTGTGTGGCTAACAATTGTCTCTTTTATTTGTAACATTTCATGTATAGCGAACACACGATGGATTGGCGGAAATCTCTAATGGCGGCCATCTTAAAAAACCCGGACATGTTTTTTTTTTTTTACTCGGCCTAACATAACTACCAGCATCGTATAACTAAAAAAGTAAAGATTTTATATTATCTTGAACTTTAAGGTTACTGTAAACAAATCAACAGAGTTTGAATATTGTTTACCTTCAGTGCAACTCCCTCAACGAGATGGCGAAGTTCGTTGAAATCAGACTGAACAAAACCTGTGCACCAAATGAATGATGAGGTAATAAATTCAGATTTTTGATCATGTTAACATTAGATAAGACATATATGACGCGTTACATTAAAAAGTATAAGTTGTCGGCGCGACAGGGTAAAAATATTTGAGGCATCATATTATAGAAGTAACTATAGAATACCCCGCCACCACGTCCCTAAAAAAGATCCTGGTACTCAGACTTCACTTCACAATGATTCTAATTACAAAGGTACCACACTAGTCACCAAATATTAGGAGTGGCGGGGTATTCTATTAAAGTAAGCCAACAATTTATTTGACTTGGTCATACAAACTGCTAAATTGTCATTAAGAATGATTTTCCAATAATAACCTTGGATGCATTGACCTGCTGCATAGTGACATAGTATTACTAATTAGTATTCCTTAAACCAAAATACACTGGTACAAAACATTGTTGTTATTGCACAGGTTACAATTACGTAGCTATTATTGTAAACATTAAACAATAACAAAAACACTAACATACATTTGTTTGACCTGACAACTCGACATCCCATAGAACCGATCCCCATATAGCTGTCAGTGTCAAAATGAATGATTCAAAATCTTTCCAACTAGACTATTCACTTGATTGTAGGCCCTACAATATGTAGGTCTAATCTAAACTTTTGTGATTTTGCTTATTCTTAGAAAAAGGACGTGGTGGACAGGTATTCTATCCAATGTTAGGCCCCCTATGGTTTATATTAAACATTTACTAAGTTAAACTACATGATGTAGGCCTAGGGCTAGGCCTAGGACTAGGACATGTATTATAAATATAATAATACTATTATATAGTCAGTCAATAGCAACAACGGCTTACAACAAAGCAGCATTCTTCAACAAACAGCTAAAACCTGACAAACACCGTTTAATTCGGTCCCCCCCGTTAGTTACAGGTACTTAGTCGTTACACGTTACTTGTTTATGTTATGTACTATTGTTACTTCTGTTGTTAGGCCCTCGTGTTGGCATTCGTTGTGTGTGTAGACTCGATACGGCAAATTAGCTAGCTAGCGTCAAGTGACAAACGACTGTTCTTCTTCGACATTTTCTCCCAATTCTCCCATATAAAATAAGTTAAATACACGTCTTACCTTGTCCTTGTACTTTTGCTGTGTCTAGTGGAGTTGGGAGGAGTTGTAAAATGCTCAGGGCTAGAGTAAGCCACATATGTGCCATTCCGTTATTGTGTAACTCATTCCTCGAGTAGACCGCCATGACTGAAAAATAATTTGCCGTATGGGGATTTGTACGTACTAAACTATACATACGTACATGCACTAGTTAAGTTGTACAGACTACATATTACGGTACGCGTATAATATGCGCGCGTACGCCTCTTCGGCTCCCGTCGCGTCGTACCCAAGTCGACTAGCTCTTTTATATTTTTCAGTTTTCATTAAAGTGAGGGCGCCTTCAAAATAAGACAAGCTAGATATGGGCTTCAGCTTCTGATCTGATAGTGCATGCATATAGATGCTGCTTTGGCGCCCTTTCCATATCACCAAAGTTCTGAATCAAACAAAGTGTTTGTGTGTATGTGTCTCGACCGTATACTGCGCCGCGCACCGCCGACACATACGTCGCGACGATATCGATCCATCGTCGCGTGCTGCTCAATCTTGCTTGCGCTTGTAAACGTTACATTTTGACGGAGCCCTCAGCGTGAATGTTTATAAACCGCAGGAAATTCTCGGCATATCACAATATTTACACTAGGCCTACATCTTTTCATAATTATATGAAGTGAGTACAACTACACTGGTATTTTTGTTAGTGGAGTAATACGGCCTAGCCCTAGTATTGGTACTACATACTAAACAGTAAACTAGTCTATTTCTCTAGTGAATGCAGTACGGTTTCCCAATCTGTGGAACGGTATGATGAGATGGTGTTTAGTTGGCTGTACGCCTATATTGCGTGGTTCTACCACCGCATGTTCAAGTGGATTTTGAGACGTGTTACTGGCAAGCGTGAACTGCAACGTCTGTGTGCCCAAGGTTGCCATGGCAGCAAAAGAACAAGGCAAATCGGTAAGGCATTTAATTTTGTCTGAAGATGGCTGCCCTTTTCTAGTGTTGAGGTATTCTGGAGTTGCTCCAGCTAATCAGCTATCCATAGCATAGCCATAGGCATCCATAGCCCAGTAATTTATCTTCTCTTGAGTGAGAAAAGCCAAAGGTGACAAGGACCAGGATCAAGAGACACTCAGAGAGGGGAGGGATCACTCTGACTGTCTCCTATTTGTTTTTCCATAATTAAAGTTTTCTAGTTACACATGTTTCTTTGCAACTCAACCTTGTACGTAGTTTTTATTCGTAAGCATTGTGCCGTTTTAAGACCATTTACCACTTTGATTATCCACTGATAAGCAGCACATAGAAACATTCCCTGTGCATCTTGTTCATCAAATATTTTAATTTCTGGTTTTCAGAGAGTGCTCTGAGAAGCTCCAAACTCTCTGCTCTCAGGAGGGTTGTAGAAGAGGGAGCTATTAATGTCGGGGAAGCTGTGCAGGGTATCCTGGTCGTGAAGGGCATTGATGCTGACTGCAATCCAGAGTAAGAATAGTTCTGAAAAATGCCCAAACACCCAGAACATTCCATTAAGTTCATTTGTGTGTTTTGTAGATGGTTTGGTGCTTTTAATCGACTTATTCTGCTACAGAAGCAATTAACAGCAGTTTCTAAGAGTAGTGTACACTGCCCTCCCATTGGAAACAAATTTTGTATTCATTTTAAGTTTGGATGATATATGGGCCTGTACAAGTTCATTGAATCATATTTATAAAATCTCTCTTAGCTAGTTAGTCTCCTTGGATGTAAAGAAATTTGCTACTCATGGGTGTTTTCTAACTGTTGGAAGGCAGTGTACATAGGGATAGCTAGGCCTACCTCTGTGAATGGTGCATGGTAGTGTAAGGCAGTACGGTAGTGAGATTCAGCTTTACTTGAGATTTTCAATAACTGTTTAAATAACTGGCAGCCTCCCTATTGCCGGGGCCAGTAGACAGTCAGTAGTAGATTATGTGGGGCAAAGTTTGCGGATTGCATCAGTTGTAATAATGTTACATTTGTAATAACCCTTGACCCAAGGATTTCTGTTCTCAACAGATTTACTCACCGGCTTAAGGGATGCCTTGTTCAGATATGTGGCTACAGGTCTCTGGCATCGGATCTTGAGTCATTAAGGAAACAACCGTACATGAAAACAAGACCTGATCATGAAGAATTACTGATGAAGGTACTACCTAAGTGAGTGGGGTTGGGTCCATCAGGAAGTATTGGTGTTAGTATTATTAGATATGGTAATGCGATTAGAACGAGGCTTAGGTCATCATTGTGGCATTCCTAAGCTCATCATCAGTGTGGCATTCCTAAGCTCATCATCAGTGTTGAATCTCTGTTTCAGTTATGGAACTTGCTGATGCCGGACACGCCCCTGGAGAGACGGCTGACCAGGCAGTGGGGAGATATCGGCTTTCAGGGGGAAGACCCAGCCACTGACTTTCGAGGAATGGGTAAGGGAAAACACGTTTTCTGAACACGGATAAACCTTGGGAGAAAAGTTGCATTTTTTTTACATTTACAATGTCCTCAACCATCAATATAAAACAAAACGGCCAAAAAGAGTAAGAAAAGTCCAAGTTTATCAACATTAAAGTTGGGTACCCAAATGAAGTTATCTGGGGTGCACATACATGTACGTCGGCACTAATATGGGGTTACAAAAATCCTATTTGTATGATTTATCATGCACTAAACAAAGATAATGTCCAGGAAACTACCTCGAATACAGCCACAAAGGAAACATGCCGATCAAATGATTATTACATCTTATTGATCACTGAATCATACAAGCAATTTGTCAGATAATAAAATAACAGCTAACAAGTCTCATTCTGTTATCCACCTAGGTATGCTGGGGCTACTCAATTTAATGTAAGTACTCAAAAATTGAAAACAGATAGTAAACGCTGTCTTGAGTAAAAAAACAAAAGGAGATATTTTGTTAGTTAGAAATCAAACACACATATGTGAATTTGATTAGGTTTAGTGGTGGTTTAGTGTGCCGGTCTCTTGACCCAGAGGTGGTTTGAGGTCTGTCATGATCGTTGTCTTGTAGTCTTGGCCAACATAGCTTACACTTGAGTACTTGTCTCTACCCAGGTGGGTTTTTAAGTGGGTACTTGCAAATTGTTAGGGACACCGACGTGCCAGGGGTCAACCTGCGATGGACTAGCATCCCATCTAGGGGGAAGTAACCCTCTCAGTCACTTGGTGCTACAGCTAGACACCATAGTTAAGAACCAGCACGATGAGTCAAGGGCCTGGAGGGGACAGACTTCACCTAAAGTAGGCCCGTGTGGGTTTGGAGATTTCTATACAATAGGAAGTCTGCATGATCATGGGAAGTAGCACTCCTTCCAAAGACCACCAAAGTACACCAATGCTACCAGGAGAAATCAGATTGCCCACTCCGTAAGGTTGTACTTATTTATAGTCCCAATAACATCCTACTAGTCCCAATAACATCCTACTGACAATCTTTGATAACTTGCAGCTACTTCGCAGAGAACTACAACCAGGCTGCCAGGCATGTGTTATTGCACTCGCATCACCCTAAGTATTGGTAGGTCATGCTCGCTGAAAAAAAATGTAGTCGGCGGAATTGTTATTGCTGACTTACTGATTGATTGATAACTTTTACTGATTGATTATTTTACCCACAGGTATTCCTATGCAGTTGTAGGCATCAATATGACAAGCACGGCCTACCACCTGTACCAAGATGGCTTATTAAAAAATCATGTGTATAACTGTGTGCACGCTTCACCTACAATAGAGGACTTTCATAGGGTGTACTGTAAGTGATGAATTCTGGCTTACTGATTGTATGTTTTGGCTTACCAATGATGATGAATCTATTCGCTTACCAGAACCTAATTCTTGCTTACTGATAAATCCTAGCTTACCTAGGATTCCTAACTTATTTTAATAATGGTAGCAAATTTATAGACAAATAATTGGGGTAACAATTTTGCCAGTAATAATTAAAACAAAATGATTTTGGTTTAAAAAAGATACACACTTCGTGACTAAACCCTGGCTTTGAAATTTTATAATGTTCTTATATTTTCTTTCCGAAAGGTCACATCCTTTTCAACTTCGACAAATACTGGCTAGCCCAGAAGCCTAGGGACATCATGGAGTTCAGTCGAATTCGAGACCAATTTGAAGAGAAACTCCGAACCGATCTACAAGATCCCAATGTGGAGCTGACTTGCAAATTTGACCTGGCAACTAGCGATTAGTGTTCTGTTGATATCATTCATGTGAAACGTTAAACAAATGTTACAATTTGTTATAAACACCAAAATGCAAGCATCTAATACAAATTGTGGTACCTGCCTGTCTACAATGCAATCAGGAATTCATGGGTTTGACTTAAGCCAGCAAGCATTGTAAGTAGTGAAACTACAGTTTTAAAAGTTTTTATGGATATTTATATGTGAAGACGCTAACAGGATGTGTGAAAGGAAAGTCTTAAAATTATTCATTCAGCAAACGGGTCTTATATTTGTGGGGGTCTAAATAGGTATTTAAACTTTTATTTCAGATCATTTTATCTTTCAGTTTGCAATATTGTATTATCTGTTGTGTACTTGATTTGGTGTAAGTGATTTATAGGCAGTGAAAAACCTGCAAAATTGTACTGAAATATTAGCTACTTAGTAAATATTGTCTTTTGATATTAATATTATAAAGGATAATTATCACTATGGTAATTTTTTATGGAAAGCCATCCACCTATAGTTTTATGTTCCTCTAGTTGAGATAAGTCTAGGATACACGCTGGTCACTTAGTAGTATGTACAAACCCAGGGTTCACTTTACCACAGGTAAGAAATAAGTAGATGTCACGTCTTCCACAGTAGCAACAGTAGGTAGCATGCATTTGCTACACTCACATTCTTTGTATAGGTTTCAAATATTGTTATATATTTCATTTTGGAAAAAAACTGCCCTGACTACCGTTATGTACCACAGAACCTAAGGCTCTCTCTCTCCCCCTCCTCCTTCCTTCTCCTCCTCCTTCCTCCTCCTCCTCCTCCCTCCTCCCTCCTCCTCCTCCTCCTTCCTCCTCTCCCTCTTCCTCCCCCTCCCCCTCCCTCCTCCCTAATTGCTACAAGCTGTCGACCAGGCCTTGGATGAAACTGAGGCCTGGGTCTCTGTTGTCCCTACATATGGGGTCTTGGTGCTCTTTTCAAGTGCTTACATTGTACCAATTGACTTGGAATTTGTGCCCTTTCAAGGTTTCCATACAAACCAATAGAATTGCCCTCAGCTCTTACCAAGTCAAAATGGCCTGCCTCTTCAAAGCCCCAAATTACAGGCCCAATTGATAACAAAATCTAATACATGTACATGTTACAGGTAATACATATCTTGGTGATACATGGAAAAAAGGCAAATATAATTAACTTTTTCTAGACAATTCTAAAGGACATTCAGGATGTTCCCAGAAGAAAAGTGGCCTCTGGAAGGATAGCCAACATGCTGCCCAAAATATAGAAGTAGTGAGTGCAGATGTATATACCAGGTCTTCATTGAAATGTTTAATGAAAAAAGTGCATTCGCCCTTTTTGAACACTTTAGTTGCCATCGTAAATTGGAGAATTTTAATATCATCCAAACTGTAAGAAATTTAATCACAGATCCATATGTGACCCATCACCACAAAACCAGCAACAAGTCGATTTTTTTAATGAGTTATTGGCATAATTATTCAGTTCGAGAATGTCTTTTAGCTTAGTTTAATACCAACATTTTGTTGATAAGACAAATGTTTTTTGTAATTAT